>CAUYPK010092065.1:0-23174 GCA_963574355.1 Loris lydekkerianus | reverse complement strand
TTTGTCTTCAATGTCAGAAATCCTTTCTTCTGCTTGCTCCATTCTGTTACTGAGGGATTCTTCTGTGTTTCTCAGATCTTTGAGGGATGCAACTTCTTGTCTCAATGATTCAAAATCTTTGGTCATTTGCTCTTTGAATCCATTGAATTCTTGAGATAACCTTTGGAATTCCAGTTCAATCTTGTTTGCTATCCAGATCCTGAATTCAATTTCTGACATCTCAGCTATTTGTTTGTGCATGGGGTCTTGTGCTGGTTCTGTCCCATTGATCATTGGGGGAATTGATCTACTCTGATTATTCATATTTCCAGAGTTTTTCTGTTGATTTCGCCTCATGATTGCTTTTCACTGTTGCCTCTGGCCGTCCTCAGAGTTGGGGAGGCGTTTCTTCAAGATTAAACCCTAGTGAGTTCACTCTATTTTTGCTGGATCTTTGTAGGGAGTGACCCTGTGTAGTTCCTCTGGGGCTTCTCTAGCTAGGGAGTTCTGGTTGTGGAAGCAGCTCCAGCGTGTGACACACCCGTGTCCAGCAACAGGGCTGGGGGTGGTGTGCACGGTTCTGGGAGTGCCCAGTGCCCAGTGACTTTGTCACAGATAGCCCAAGGCTCTAGCAGTCTCTGGCCAGGAGAAGGGCTCTGCACCAAGGCATGGAGGGCTCCATTGGGCACGCAGCTACCAGAGTCCCTGGCCAGATGAATGGGCTAGTGTGGAGGCTGGGAGGACAAAGGAGGGAGGACGCAGGGTTGTGTGGCTCCCACAGTTCCTAGTCAGAGAATGCGGAGGCCCGGTGTGTGTGGGTCACCAGTCAGGGGTTGCTGCCCAGCTCTTATGGAGGTCTGGGTGGGGCTAAGCCCAGGAGTTTGAGGTTGCTACAAGCTGTGACATCACGACACTCTACCCAGGGCAACAGCCCAAGGCTCCAGTGTGCCAAAACCGTCTCATTCTGCCCCTAAGGATTAAGGCTGTAAGGCAGCTCAGACCCTGCCGTTAGGCTGCTCAGTCACTGATCCTTGCTCTGGGACCCTGAGGGCGGAGCTTGCTGGGGCAGTTTTTTCCCAATGATTTCCTGCGCCCAGGTCAGTGGCTCAGTCTGGGACCCCAGACAATGCCCAAAGTTCTCCACACTCCTGCTCAAGCTCTCCCCAAGGCATTTCAACTGAGTGCCAAGTCCAAGAACACCAAAACAGTTCACAGGTAAGGCCCTTCTGGTTTGCAGTCTCACTGCTGCTTGTACTCATGGTTGTCGGGGTGATTAGGTCAATCGAACACATGCAATCACTTGCCAGTTCGCCACAGTTTTTGTCCTCCTCTTGGGGTCCGGAAGTCCCTTGCTGGCTCCCTGTATCCTCTAAGGGATGATTATAGGTAGATCCCACCGGCCAGAGATGCCTGGAGTCCTGTCTCTCCAGACTCGCTGTGCCAAGTTGCAGGGAAGCTGTTACTTGGCCTCCATCTTTAATCCTCTCCCCAGTTTTATTTGTTTTATACTAGCTTTCTTTTGCTGCTGTAAAGTGTATCACAAACTTTGTGGCTTAAAACAACATTTATTTATTTATTTATTTGCAGTTTTTGACCAGGGCTGGGTTTGAACCTGCCACCTCCAGCATATGGGGCAAGTGCCCTACTTCTTTGAGCCACAGGTGCTGCCCTATTTTTTTTTTTTTTTTTATTCTTTATAGTTTTATAGGTCAGAAATCTGACATGAATCTCACTGGGCTAAAGGGTTGCGTTCCCTTCTGGAGGTTCTAGGGGAGAGGAAAAATGCAAGGAAACTCATATCCCTTGCTTTGTGGCCTCTTCCTCCGTCTTCAAAGCCAGTGATATTGTATCTCTTTGACCCTTCCTCCATTGCCGTAACCCCACCTCTAAGGACTCATGGGTTTAGATTGGGTCTAGTAGGTTCAAACCCAGCCCTGGTCCAAAAAAAGAAAATAAAATGGATCATCTCTCCCTCTCCATGTTCTTAAGCTTAATCACACCTGCCAAATACCTCCTGCCATGTAAGTGAGCATATTCACTGGTTCTAGGAATTAGGACATCTTTAGAGGTCATTATTCTGTCTTCCACAACTTGATATCTAACAACCAGGTGGAACTCCATTTCTAATAGTTGTCTACAGATTTTCTTGAATTAATAAATATCACATTATCTCTTCTTTTGCTATTTCTAGGACATTAATTATTTTTCTTTGCTTATTGCATTGGTCAGAACCTCCCAAGCAACATCTAATATTTAAGTAGTAAGAGCAGGCACTCTTATCATTAGTTTTAATGAGACCTCTGAATGTCTCACTCGTTAATAGTATGACATACATTGCAGGTTTTGAATAAGTGTCCTTTGTCAAGATAGGAAATTTGCTTATTATTTCTGGTTTATAGTTTACAAATTGTGACTGTAGACTTTTAAATTTATCCTTTGCCAGTTTGAGCTTGTTTTTACATTTTGAAGCTATGTTGTTAGAAGTGTATGACATTTATATTTAATAATACCTTCTTGTTGAACTTTTTCCTTATTACATAGCATCACTATTTATAAACATTGATACTTCTTGCCTTAAATTGTATCTTATGTCATATTGATGTAGCTGGCACCTTCTTTTCTACGGGTGTTATATCTTTTTCCTCATTTTCATTTTTTCTGTGTGGTTTTGTGTTCCTTATAAATCACATATACCCAGATTTCTTAAAAATCTCCAAATCCAACCAGACAACATCATCTTTTAAAAAGTAAATTTTAGCCATTAGTGATTAGTGAATATATTTGTCTTTTAGGGTCTCTTTTGCTTCTTTCTCTCTCTCTCTCTTTTTCCTTCCTTCCTTCCATTAATATCCGTTTATTTCTTTTATTTCCTGGTTTGTTTCCTTTTTCTTTTTGCCCCGTTTCTTTATCTTCTTTTTATCCTTTTCATTACCTTGAAAATTAGTAAAATATTTTATGGTACATATTTTTCTTCTACTTTTCAAAGTATTAGATTATTTTTCTATTCTTTTGATAATTATCCTTAAATTTTTAAGATATTTAACCAAATTTTTTCTAACAAAGGCTAGAGTTGCTCAGTTTTTCTATTTTCTGTCTTTGACCACAGTAAGGACCCTATCAGGTATGCAACAAGCTCCCATCTTATGTATTGTTTAGAATTCGTTTTGCCACCCTTTTTTAATACCAAAAGTTGTCGTTTTCTAAACTGAGTTAAATTTTCTATTATATTGTATCAATTTCTGTGATTATTTTTGTTTCTTGTTTTTTATAAACTCCTTTTGTTCTTTGTTCTTTCTGAAAGTGCATGCTGTCATAGTTCTTTTTTTGAGAACCTGTAGGTTATAAAATTCATTAAGTCTCTATAGACATGAAAATGTCTTTATTTTGCTTTTGTTCTCGATTGCTGGTTGACTGGTTTGAAACTCTTGGCTACAATACCCTCCTCCCTACCCACAGCCTTTTCAAGCCATTGGCTCCTTGCCTTACGAGATCTCTTACTGCTGCTGAAAAATCTTTTGGCATCATAATTATCATTCATTTAAAGGCTGTCTTTTACTTTTCTGTAAGCTTTGGAGGTTTTCCCCCTATTGTTGAGGATCTTTTTTTTTTCAATACTGTTAAGCATAGCTTTTTAAAATTTATTTTGATGGATCGCTATTGCAATCTGAAGATTCTTGTCTTTCTCCAATTCTGTAGAATTCTTAGCAACTATTTATTTTAAAATGATCTGATATCAGGTGTCTGTTATTCTCAGCTTCAAGAAGACCAATTTGCTAAACCTCGGAGCCTCTCAATCTATTCCCAATGCTGCTTAGAATTTTCATGCATTCAGAAGATTGTTGCTGCCCTTTGAACTCAGTGTAATTCTGTTTCTGTTTCTTTGCTCTGAACTGAACTTCTATTAGAGTCCATTCTACCTTGTGTATTTAAAATGTTTTCAGTAACAGTATGACTCACTTCTAATAGGTTATAATTCATTCTCTTCCATATACATCTATTCTCATTTTATTTGGCTTTGTTTATTATTCATGGAAAGACTGGGTGTTTGATTTATCCCTTTAACATTTTAAACATACTTATTTGCTAGGCTCCTCTATAAACTTAATATTGTCTGTAATGAATTCACACTGTTGCATTTATTATGTATCTTCCTTTTTATGAACTCTGATTTATGTGTTTTGGAATTTTGGCGTGTAGGCCTTTTGAGTGGGGTGTTGTGATTTGGTGGCTTGCATTTGTGTATTCTGTTTCCTTCTGTATCTCTCTCTTTCTCTTTCCCCTCTTCCTTCCCTCTCTAGTGTTCTGGCTGTGGCCTGTGTGCAGCTCACCACGTTTCTGATGCAGAAGTGGAACTTCTGCTCTGTTCTGACAGTGGCCGGCATGTTGCCGATACGGTCGCCTAACCAACAGCTGTAAAATTGACCTCGGTCTTTCTCTAACCTCCTTTTGTGAGTGGACAGGGAGGGGGTGTCCCACTCTGCCCCCACGTCAACAGCAGGTATCTGTTTTTGATGTAGTACATCCTGTGCCACTGGTATGGGTCATTACGACAGTTTTGAGATTCATCAAAATCAAGAAACATAAAATCCATGTGGACAGAAACCAATGAAACCCTGCCAGCAACACCCATAAGCCAAACTCACACGGGAGAATCAGAAAGGACGCTATCAATGGTGTTTCTTAGAAGTAAAATAATGGACCTTAACACAATCTGTCTCAGAACTTTTGTAGTGACCCGGATGTGTCACTCCTAGACCACTGCCTACTTCTTGACCCAGCGCCTGCCAGCCTGTAGCCGTGGTTCCCTCCCCACCGTGTGTGCCCCTCTCTGCATCCACCTGATGTTTATCTTGTATTTGAGCCTGGCCCTGTGGTTTTGGTTTGGTCTGGAGCACTGATGCCATTTTATTTACCTCTTTGCAGTGGGTATCACAGTACGGGCACTTTGTTTGCTCACCGTTCATCCCATTGGCGTCATCTCTTAGACTGAGTTTGATATTCAAGATGACTTTTCTGTATTTCTAAGTTTGGCCGCTTCCATTGCTGTGTTCCCAGTGATCATCCAGGGGTGTCCAACCTTTTGGCTTCTCTGTGCTACATTGGAAGAATAAGAGTTGTCTTGGGCCACTTGTTAAATATACAAACACTAATGAAAGGTTATGAGCAATAAAAGAGGTCATGATATCCACAAACATGGATATGCAAAACAGTCCCCACACAATCCACCTGTGGCCCCAGGCTGCAGGTTAGACACTCCTGTCAGCTCTGTTGTTTACATGGCTTTTGGGAAGAGCACGTGTGTGTGTGTGTGTGTGTGTGTGTTTGCATGAATCCACAGATAGAAGCTCCCTCCAACACTGGCCTTACACGTTTCACGCCACGTGGTTTTCTTTTTTGAGATTTTATTCATTCACTGAACACACCTAGAGTCCACCACACACACCGCCATCCTGAAGCTCAAGGCATGATCTGGGGATGGGAAGCCACTGTGTGAGCTGGGACCACATTAGAAATGTACAAGTTTGAGCTTCTTCCCAGAACTACTGAGCCAGAGGCTGTGCTTCCAACGAGATTTCCATGTGAGTTCTGTGAAGGTGGAAGATTGAGAAGCACTGCCTTGCGGTGAAGGTGATCATACACCCTGGCTTCAACATTGTCTTCATTTAGACAATAAATCATGTGGTTACTTCTGATGATGAACCTTGGATGCTACATTTTCTAAATTCCTTAGAGTCCTTTGAAGATACAGCTATTGTTCCGAGTTCCCTGGAGGGTGAGTAGAGAGAGTGAGGCTGTGTCTGGGGGCATTTGAGGGGAGTACTGGTGCAACAGATGAATTTTGTGTTGTACTTACACCTAAAAACAAAAGCAGAAAGGGCTTGGGTGTCCCATCAGTGGTCATGCTCTGTTCCCCCCGTCACATGTCCATGAACAGGGACTCACTAGGGGCTTGTCGAGGGACCTCAGCAGCAACAGGGCATCCTGCCCCTTTGCAATGGGCACCCCAGGCATCCTCTCCTTTCTGCAGAATGCCGGGTGCTGCCGTGGGTAGAATTACACCATGGTTGCTGCGTAACTGTTCTGCAGTTGCTGTATCAAATCATGCACTGGTTGGGTGCAAACAACAGTTTTCAGTTCCCTCCCTGTTCCCGAGGCTGGAAGTCTGGAGGTGTTGGCAAGCCACACCCCTTCTGGCGGCTCTAGGACAGACGCCTTCCTGGGCTCTTCCAACCTCTGCAAGCTGCCAGCATTCCTTGGCTTGTGGCTGCATCATTCTGCTCCCGTCTTCTGCCCTCTCTGTCTGTGTCAAATCTTCTCTCTGTAAAGGACACTTGTACTGGCAGTTAGGGCTACAATCACTCATAATAATGAGTAATTAAGGATAATTGATTCAGGATAATTTCCCAATTTTGAGAATTTTAAACTTAATAACATCTGCGAAATCAATTTTGCCATCAAGAGTAACATTCTCTGGGGCCAAGAATCAGGACACGGGCATCCTTTGGGGCACCTCTTTGCAGCCCACTGAAGTAGCCAAGGGAAAGTGTATTATATTGCCAGACACGTTAAATGGGAGATTTCCCTCCGAGGCAGAGCGAGTATTCTCAGCCACCATCCTTAACCAGAGAGAGGGACGTCTCTTCATGTTCTCATCCTACTCACAGCGGATACTCCCCATTCCTGGCTGAGTACCTACTTTGTGGCTTACCTCAGTTCTCAGGAAACCCATGGGCATGGAGTATGCATTGGCCACCTCTAATCTGAAAATCCCAAATCTGAAATTTGGCGCTCCAACATGATGTCCACAAGAGGAAAACCCACACCTGACGTCAGATGGTGGGTCATGGTCAAGACACAGGTGCACAACACACAGGTCCGCCGCTGTTTGCTGCTGCTGACGGCAGAGTTCTGTGCCGCTGAGTCACACCAGGCACACTATTCTTCACTGTACTAGAGGTATGCTGTGTTTTTTGGTGTTAAGTGCTCTTGTGTAAATAGCGTGATACAGTGAGTGGTTGTTGGTCACAGATGAGTTCGGAGTCAGGTGTAATGTGGTGCTGTGTAGCCTCAGCCTGTCCACTGGGGGCTGAGATGGGGATGCCTGTCCTTTCTGATGCTTCAATGCACACACACTTTGTTTTACCAACAAAATTATTTAAAATATTGGATAAAATTACCTTAAGACTACCTGTATGAAGTATATCTGAAACAAATGAATTCTGTGCTTAAATTTGGGTGCCATCCTTGAGATAGTTCATCATGTATCTGCAGATGTTAAAAAAAAAAAAAAGAAAGAAAAGAAAAGAAAAGAAAAGAAAAGAAAAGAAAAGAAAAGAAAAGAAATCCAGAATCTGAAACTCTTTCGTCCTGGATATTTCAGGTAAGGGACAGTTGACCTGTGTTCCTTGCTGTCCTGCAGCTGGAAGATGCGGGTATGTAGTGGCTCAGCGGCCCCAATTTACTCTGCTGGTGGGGGTTGCTATTTTCATAAGGGGAGAGATTGGTGTGTTAACTGGCAAAAAGGAACAGTGTGATGGTTCTGCAGGTTGGATGGTCTAGGAGGGCAGAGGGAAGGTGCAGGGACTGGGCGACTAATGGACAAGCCAGACTGGAAGCCAGAGGAGGGGGATTCCAGACTGCGGGAAAGGGTTTGTTTGGAGCTGCCACCCTGGGGGAGGGGAGGGCCAGGTCTCTGGGGCCCTACATGCATGTGGGGGCTGGGGCACAGTCTGGATCCGCTCCCCTCGCTGGCGCCCACAGTGAAGCCCGTCAGGACAGAAGAGCCATGCCACTGCCTTGCGGCTTCCATGGGGATCACTGAGTATTGACAATTCTGCTTTTTAACTCTCCTCTCCCTTTTAGGGCACAAGGGCTGTGCTGGAGCTCTGCTTCCCTGCCCTCTGGTTTGTGGAGAGTCCCTGAGAGCAAAAATTGTGGTAGATTAAATTGGGGGAGGCTTCAAAGGACTATTCTGGGGGTGTTTGGGGTGCCTCGCCCCAGCGCGGACGCATGGTTACTACTCAGTGAGTGTGTCCCACACTCACTATTCCAAGTGCACTGGTTGTGTGGTGTAATCTGAAACAGAAAGTCTGGCCAGGCAGGCGCCAGACTTCAATCTTGTAATCCCAGAACTCTGGGAGGCCGAAGCACGTGGATTGCTTGAGCTCAGGAGTTTGAGACCAGCCTGAGCAAGAGCCAGACCCTGTCTTTACTAAAAATAGAAAAATTAGTGAGGTGTCACAGCGGTCGCCTATAGTCCTGACAGGACGATTACTTAAGCCCAAAAGTTTGAGGTTGCTGTGAGCTATGATGACTCCATGGGACTCTACTCAGAGCACAGAGTGAGACAGTATATCAAAAATATTAAAATCAATGAGAAGAAAAAAGCAAAAACAGAAAGTCTGTTGCAGCCTGGCCCTAGGGCCCTGCACAGCCAGGATGCCCATGCTGAGTGCAGAGATTGGGTCCTGGTGTGTGCATTAGGCCAGGTGCACACTGGATGAAAGTCAAGGGCATTGTGTGTTTTGGGTGAAAGGCTCAGAACTTTGAGGGAACAGGCCCTCTCCTGTGACCCTTTAGGAGACACCAGCCCTGGAAGGGTCACCGGGGCTGCCTGTCCTGGTCCTTGGCTTTCCTTCTTTAGAGACATGGGGCTCTGTGCAGCCTGTTCTGTGAGCTCCTGAGTGGGGCCACCATGGCTCAAAGCTGTACCCCTAGCCTGGGGCCTGCTTGCTTCTCCCTCCCAGCACCCCAGAGGGTAGAGCTGGGGGTGGGGGCTGGAAGAGGGTGTGTTTCCTCTGGGTGAGCTGAGCTCCTTGGAGCCTGGCAGAGGCGTGCAGCTCCCCCTCTGAGGATGGTGTGGGTTATGAATTGTGTAACCCTGGAGAAGAGTTCACTCGATCACATGTTTTACACTTTTCTCTGCAGAACGTTGGTGACTTAATTAACCTACTTGTAGATGGAGCAGCGGAAAGTTACATTTCCCGACACATCTCCGTCTCTTCTCAGTCATCATGCACTTAAATTGCAAATTCTCGTGAACTGTAACCCAGAGTCTTATGGCTCCTGATTCTACATTTCCCTGTAGATCTTCTATCTTCAAATGTGTCACAGTGAGCGTGTGTGGCTGTTGGAGAAAGGTATAGCTATATTAAACTACACAAAAACCTCCCTTGAAATAATGTTAAGGGTATGGCTTACTACTCCTAATGACAGTCCCTTTCCAGCTTGGTTTGAAGGCCAGTTGTTCACCCCGTGCCATCACAGCACACCTGCTGTGGCAGCTTCGGCTGGGAGGGTGGCCCTGCCCTCTGCACTCAGCTCATTCTGAAACAGTAGGAGCCCCTTCCTCCTCCTCCTTCCTTTCTCTTATAAAATCCTTGCTCCCCTCCCTGCCCTTGCTCTCTTTCCTCCATCTCCAGAGACTCTTTCCCCATAACTTGAGAGAAGATTATCTTAAAATTTAATTTTTTTTTTTTTTTTTTTTTTGTAAATTTAGAAGAAAATTGAGGTTAGAGAATCCCTGAATTAAGATGGAAACGAACAAGTCCTGGCTAATTTGTGTATGACTATCTTCCCTTAAGGCAGCCTAAGAAGACACTTAACAAATTCCCTCTCCTTCTCCCCCAAACCAATTGATTGTTTTGAGCTCAAAAAGTTGTATCATAAGCACATTTTTTATGGCTAAAAATTGGGGTTTACAAAGGGAAAATGACAGGCCTGTAATTGGCATACTTGGTATGAAAGTTTGCATATAAGAGATTCATGTTTGCAATTTCATTTTAGGAAAACATTCTAACCATCCAGAGAAACCACAGGAGGGCGAGGGCTATGGGAACTCTCTTTCCAGAACCACCTGGTTTCAGATTCACCCATAAAAACGGAACCGCATGGAGTTTTAGTCAAATATTCTGGGATCCACAGACATTTTCACCCAGCTGGAGATGAGATTGGAAGTGCAGACACTTGGCAGCGGACACTTTTTGAATACATTCACTGCCGTATTATATTTATTATGATTATATTTTTGGTCTCTATCCAGAGTTCCTAATTACATCTCTGTCATGCTTGGTGCCTGGGTAGTCAAGTGTGCTGGATGCTGTTGGGGCTTATCCATGCCTGAGACATCTCGGGGACACGAGGACAGTGATACACAATTACCTGTGTCTTAAGTCTGCACGTGAACAGAAGGCATGGAAGCCGGGCTCCTTGTCTGTAAGGTTGTCCCTCTTCTCCCTTCTTCCCTTTCTCCTCTCCTCCTTCCACGCTTTCTCTCCTCACCTTAAAACAAATGAGAAGGTATGTCACTGTAAAATTTCCCACACTGGACATGTCCTGTGTGTTAGAGGACAAGTGTGCAGATTTTTCTCAGACTATGAAAGAATTTTCTTTTGGCTTTAAGTCTTCAGTGGAAAATTCAGAGCATAAAGGGTATAAAGTGAAGAGTAAAGGCTTGTGTCCCACGAATGTGCGTGCAGTTGCCCCTGGTCTATGCACCCACCCCGGCTCAGGTCCCACAGTCGGCCCCGCAGAACCCACGTGTGGGAGAAGAGGCCCTTCTGGGTGCTCAGCCTTCTCGGCCTGTGGAGCTGACTTTCCATCTGTGTCTGGTTGGAAACGCTCTGTGTGGGAGTGGCCCTGCACAGTGCAAGCCGGAGTCCTGCAAGGGTCAGCCGCATGTGGGTGTGTTTCCATCACTGTCCGTCTGCTTGTCCCTGAATTTGTCTTTTTTTTTTTTTTAGTGGTTTGGAAACTTGCTTCCCCTTCCCTGAGCCCTCACTCCCTGCGTCCTCACAGGTGCCTGGTGTGCACATGGCTGTTCGTGCTTTTATCTCTGCCAGGCCTCCTCATGGGCACTTTGATTGTTTCAGTGTCCTACATCTATAAAGCTGCTGCCATGTCCCTTGTCTGTAAGGTATGTCATAGGTGTGCATACGTGTGCATCTGTAGGCTGTCTACTTCTGTAGGCTGTGTTCTCAGACTTGGAGCAGCCGTGTCAACACGGCATCCGGAGCTTACCCCTGCCGGCACTTTCACTGCAAGCAGGTGGTCCACCCTGGAGTCCAGGAGACACACACTGTCGCGTCTGGCTGTGTGAAGACTCTTTCTCTGTCATCTCGTCCAACCCCAACTATGGCCCCACCTGGCAGGAGGAATCACTTGCTTTTTATACTGATGAGGAAACTGAAGTTAAGTTCCTTGTCTCAGGCAGAAAACTAGGAGATAACGATCCTGAGATCAGACCTCAGACTTCTCATGCCACGCCCTGAGCTCCTACTGGGCCCCAACCTGTCTTTGCTGATCTGACATCTAAGCAACATTCATGAATTGATTGCAGCAGCCAGCTGTGCCCACCTGGTAAGTGTCATGGTCCTTATTCGGGTCTCCCTGGAGATTTTCCTCCACAGGGAGGAAGAACCTGTGACTGAAGTTCCTTCCTGAGGGCACAGACACATTCCCCACCTTGGCTTCTCGTACCTAGACCCCCGGTCACTTAGCATCTGAGACAGCATGAGCTCCCCCGGGCCAGGGGAGCTGTCTTCACGTGTGAGCATAGTGAGTGTGCCCCAGCGACGGGGCCTCCCACCCCACCTCCTCCTGCTTAGCTGGGCACTGTCTTCACACCTGAGTTCTTCTGGGGAAAATGCTCTTTTCTCCTGGCCTAGGCTTGGGGTCCTGGGTGCTTTGAGGATTGAAGCAGCGATAGCTTTTGGTTCAGTGATGGTGGGGTGGCCCAAAGGAGGGGGCAAAGGGCATCTAATGGAACAAGTAGTTGTGGCACCAGGAATGCGTTGATGGAGGGAGAGGCGGTCATGCTGGTGTCAGGCCCCCGACACTGAGGACAGAGCCTGGGCAGTCAGGAGACTATGGAGGATGGGAGCAGGCAAGGGCCTGGCCGGTGGCCAAGTGCTGCATCCTAGGTGGGAGTTCTAAGGCCGGCCAGGGGTGCAGGAGGATTCTGGGCTTGGACACCGTCTGCCTGTGTTTCCTCCAGGCCCGCCACCCCCGTTCTCATGTTCCTCCTGGGTTTCTGCAGCAGGGAGTCTTTCTAAGCACTGACCATGGAAGATAAAACTGAGCAGGGTGATGCCACGGCAGGGAGCTCCTGACCATGGCACCCACCTGGGTAGCTTGGAGTGGGGGCTGTGCCGGCTCGCCTGTTCCAGCTCTCCACGTGCCCAGGAGTCGGCCCTTCCTCACTAGGGGACCTACAGCCAGGTGGTCCTAGCTCCTTGGGAGCCCCCATTCTCTTAGCGCTGTCGACCTGCCCCTCTCCACCACATAGCTCAGGTTGTGCAGGAACCTTCCAGGGCTAGGATAACCTGCCTTTCCCAACTCTGAGAGCCTTGGAGGAGACATTCTGTAAGGATTAGCTAGCGTCTAAGAATTTATAACACTAAAAACGGCACCTGGCAACCAACCGGCAAAGCAGTGGTGCCAGAACTCAAGGTGAATGTGAAAAATAAAGCTGAGAATAGGCGTGAACGCACGCTGGCCCCAGACCCCTACCTCAAGCACTATTGGCTTACGTCAGAGGAACCAGGAGTCTGGTAGGAAAGTCTGGCTGAGTGTTTCCAATGTTGCCTACTGAGCTGCTGAGAAGAGCCCATCCCAGCCCACTGCAGGGAGGGACGTTGCTGATCATGTAGCTCTTGTTTAAATGGCAGAGAGTGGAATTTTCCCTTAATGGGCAGACTTCACTTTCTCTGCTTCCTTTTTTCTCCCCAGATCTGTTGTAATCAAGTGCACATATATTTGCCTCTTACCCCTAAAAACCCATTATATTTAAGTGTTTTTGCTTTTGTATTGTCACTTCAAAGAACCAAACAATTTTTAATAATCAGTGTGAGGAGCTTAGGATAATATTGGTTGAATTTTTCACATTCAAAGGCAAGCTTCAACCTTTAATATCCACCAAACTTCAATTAATTTATTTCCTCTTTAAGGACCTAAAGGCAATCTGAATCATTTTTGCTGTCATGTAACATCCCCAAACAATATTTGATGAGGCTGAGTTTAGTTAGTGGTTAATAGATTCAGGCTTAGTTAAGGCTCGCATGTGGGTCTCTCCTTGTTTTAGCAATGTCTGTTTATTATCAGTTTAATGCAGATGAAACTACTTATTCACTCTTCAGAAATCCTTTATGACTCCTAATTAAAGTCTTTGTCTGAACACAAAATAATTAATACATAAAATGAAGCCACGGGAAAGAAGCAACTGTGAAGTCGTCGCTCACTTGTGTGTCGAGCAGTATTTAATCATTAGAGTAACACAGTGTTTGCACTTTTGGAAAGAAAACAAGACGCAGACTTCATGTTTATTTAACACTTTGACGAGTTCTTCTTGGAGGTATGAAATGAGTCTTATGGAGTGCTGCAACAGTAAATCAAGTGTTCTGAAAATTACAGGGTCTTAAACAGTCGTGTCATTTTAAACCCAAATAGTTTGTGGTGCTCCGGCATATAAAACTGACCTCTTAGAACACAGCGACTGCCTACACTGAAAGACAAATAAAGGAAATAAAAACAAGACATAAAATATAGTGCTGCTGGGGTGCCGTCTCTTCTAGTTTGGTTTCAGCTTGAAATCTGATGCTACTGATGGGCATGAGTGTGCAGTGCCACTGAAGAGGGGGCCTTGCCTGCACCCCAGTCCCTTCTGTCCTGTGAAGGCACCTGGAAAGTACCACTAGCTTTTCTGAATGGGCTGAGAAGTAGCTGGTCCCTGCAAAGGTGAAACGTGTCCATATTAAATGAAATCTAATTAGGGGGCATTTCAGGGCAGAGTGAAAACCCACAGTGGGCTCTTTCTACAGAAAGCATAAATAAAGGTGACCAGGTGGCTCAAGGAATCAGTCCTAGGATGAGGAATTTTCCCCTCTGGGCCAGGGCTTCACACTGGACCATGACAGAGGCATCACGTTCTCAGGTCAGGGGAGCGGTGCCCTTGGTGGTGACCAGAGCTCATGCTTGCCCCTTGCAGCAGTGAGGGAAGGAGGTCAATGTGACCCGTGCTGTTACCTTTGGCTCATGTTTAGGATCTGGGCTGAGGAGGAAGAGTGCACAGACCTGGTGGGTCTGAGCCCCACACTTACTTTGCCTTTTATGAAATCCCTCTCTTGTTCACTTGCTCCGGGAGAGGCTGCTGCGGACCATTCTCGACGTCCAGAGAAGCCCTGGCCTTTCCTGCTGTCTGTGCCCCTTCTTGGGAGGTTTGTAGTGATTTCTGTGGCCTGTACAGCGCCCAGGGCAGGCCCTCCCGTGCTCCTTCCCTTTTAAGCCCTGCACACTGTATATTCATTTTAGAAAACTGGGAAAAGCAGAAAAGCAGAAATTGTGAAATAAAAATCATCAGTGATCCCCCACCCAGTCAGCACCTGTGTCCTCTGTCCTAATTCCCACATAACTGTGGTTCTACAGCACATGCCGTTTTACACAATTCTCACTGTCCCGTGATCTCACTGTATTTTACTGAGCGCACCTACCGTCATGACATGAGGGAGGCCCTTGTCATCGGACGGCTAAGTTGCTTCCACATGAGCCCTTTCACTCATCTGTACCAGTGTCTTCTGCTCTCCCCGGGGAGCCCCTGTGCCCCCTGCACTCTCTCCATCTCCTGCTCGGCATGGACTAGGGGCTCCCCTCATACAGACTCCACTCAAGCTGCCCGGGCACGCTCTGGGGTCACAGGCTGCCTCCCCTCCCACACCTCCATCTCAGCAGTGCATGTGACAGGGGCATGAGCCCCAACTGGGAGTCATGCCCAGTCTCCAGGGACGGGGAGGGCTGGGGAGACTCGCTGGTGTGCTCAGGGCAGCTGCTACAAAGGGCACGCGACCAAATCAAGTGCTGCTGGAGGCGGTTGTAGGATATCGAGGTTGAGTGCGAGTTTTTGGGCCCGGTGATGGTTTCTCTGTGCTTTGAGGAACGGTGAAGGTGAAAGCGGGAGGGAAAAAGCATGAAGCTTTGGAGTCCTCTGTGGGGTAAGCTCAGAGACTAGGAGGTGCAGGTGCTTTGGCGTGGGGTTTGCTGTGAGTGGCAAAAAGCATTGCTTGGTCCTCCCTGTGAGGGCCTCGGCTGCTGGGCTGGGCAAGGGTCTCTGTAGCCCCAGGGAGTGTTGGTCCTCCCTGTGAGGGCCTCGGCTTCTGGGCTGGTCAGGGGTCCCTGTAGCCCCAGGGAGTGTTGCTCCTCCCTCTGAGGGCCTCGGCTGGTGAGCTGGGAAAGGGTCACTGTAGCTGCTGGAAGTTCTGAGCTTGCTCAAGCCACACAGGAACTTGGTCAAAGGCACAGAAAAGGAGGTGGAGTATATATATTTGCGAGGACATATGTCATCTCATCTTTTCCATATCTGATAAATATGAAGTCATTTTGTGGATTTCTTTGGGTGCCATTGAAACTTTTGTGGTCCTCCCAGATTTGCCACTGCTGGGGGCAGAGTTCACCTGGAGGTTCGGCTGCCCCCAAGGCCAGCTAGGGGCCATGTCTGGAGGTGGACGGAGATGGGCTTGTGTCGTTGGTGCGTGACTGAGACCACCCCCTCCCCAAACCCCACTCGGGGCTCCCAGAAGCATGTCTTTGTCGGGAGTCTTAATTGCCTCTTTTCCTGGTGGCCACCTGGGTGTGTCAGGGGTTATCTCTCCACGCGGCTTTGAAGGGACCCCAGGAACTCACAGGACTGAGGTTCTGGTTTAGACGTTAAGGAAGCCTGAAGGGGCATCTTTTGGAATTATTAAACCTCTGATGAACAGGCCACTGTAAGTCTAATTATTAATCTTTGGGAAACTTGACCCTTCAATTAACTGAGTAATAATTGCATTGTGGACCATCAGGAGCCCTGCGTTATTAACGAGCACTTAAGGTCAATATTCGCCTGCTTCACTGTATTGTCTGCGATATTTATCACTGTAATATGACTTCCTGGTTAATTATACAGAATCATGCTGCATTCACTTTTGATTAATGTGGAAAGTTCATACCGACTTTGTTAAAAAAACATTTATTATGTGTGATGTATTATAATAAAGCCTTTTTCTCCCAGAGCTTTGTCCTATGTACATATGTTTTCAATATTTAGAAAATTTTCCTGTGCCAAGGAACTTCCTAATACATGAAATTGAGAAAATTTAATAAATCATGTTAGCCACCTGCGCGATGTGTGTTTTTTATTGTGATACGATCTTCTTGTGGGAAGGCCAGGGTTGTAACTTATGCAAGATGATAAACGCGTTTTAACTGGAAGGAACTGCTGTGAAATCGTACTCCAGGCATCCCCTCGTGGCTCCAGCGGTGGTGAGGGGCGGTGGAAGGAGAGTGCTCTCGGCGTCGCAAGACTTGGGCTGTAATTAGCTGTGTGACCTTGGGCAACTTACTCTGCACCTCGTCATCTCATAAATTAATCTGTATTCATTGATTAATACCTCCCCAGCCTCCCTTCCAGAAAGAGTTTGAGGATCAAAGACTCTACGGCCTGTGAGAGGGCTTTGTGCGGTGAACTGTGCACACCAGGTTGTCACGTCCGTTTGGGGTAGAATTCCCTCCAATTCCTCTTGTCATTTGTGGGCAGATGTAGATTTCGGTTCAGAAAGCCAGTTGGGTAATGAACTTTCTGTAGCATAAGCACCTGGAGAACTGCTCCCTCCTAGGAAAGGAGAAGCCGGGTTACTGTGCCTTATGGGCTCAGTTGTCCTCCCGTCAGCCGTATCAAGGTGTGGAAGTTCCCCATACCTCTGAATGTGGCTATATAAACAGGGCCTGTACAGAGGTGAGTAAGGTACTGTGAGGTGATACGGGACCCTAGGCCCGTAGGACTGTGTCTTTATAAGAAGAAATTAGGTCACAAGGGCGGTGCCTGTGGCTCAAAGGAGTAGGGCGCCAGCCCCATATGCCAGAGGTGGAGGGTTCAAACCCAGCCCTGGCCAAAAAAAAAAAAAAAAGAAAGAAAGAAAGAAATTAGGTCACAGACTCAACACGGAGTATAAACCTTGTGTAGACACAGAAAAAGTCACAGCAAGGCGGGGCCAGAGGCCTCAGAGAAACCAGCCCCAATGCTGTGCTCTCAGGCACCCGGCCTCCAGTGTTGTGCAGAGGAGTTTTATCCCCTGCTTTTGGTATTTGTCAAGCAGCTCCAGCCATCGGATGTGGTGCACATCGGCAGGGAAGCGTCCGAGGTCCAGGTGCCCGGGCATCCAGTCTGGGGTCTGGTGGGAGGGTGGGCTCAGTAGGGAACAGGTTGGAGCCAGATCTGAGTGAAGGGCGCCTTTGGTCCCACAGGTGGGGAGGGCAGAGAAGGCGGCTCTCAGGGGTCTCCTGAACACCAGGATGGGGGCTGGCATAGTGAGAGGGCTGAGATCGCTTCCCAGACTCCTGTCCTGACAAAGGGCTGAGCCTCCGTCAGCACAGACTGGGAGGGATCCCAACCTCCAGCCCCTGCTGGAGAGCCTGATCATCATGGTGGCCCCAGTGGGCGAGGCCAAGGCTGGGTGGCTGGGGCACCCTCAGTCGGGAAGTCTGGCCTCGGAGATGGGTGCACTCGTCAGCATCAAGGACCAAGTGTGCTTGTCCCTGCAAGATGTTCACAGTTCCTTCAGGCCCAGACACTCTAGAAAAGGGTTCATTTGAAGCCCTTGAAGACAGGATGGCAAAAGGGCACCCCAGCCCGGATATGTAATAGCAGGGCGGGTCGGGAAATGACAGCAGCTGTGGCTGTGGGGCACATTCCAGGTCTCTGGTTCCTCTGCAGGCCACTCAGCTCTGTTTCTGTTTGCGTGGTGACAGATGCAAACTCCTTTCCATTTCCCCATCTTTGAAAAAGGGACACAACTTTGCATATTCATGTGCCAGAGGGAGGTGGAGGTGAACATTAAAAACCACAGAATTCCAGGATTCTCTGGGCAGAAAGAACACACCAGAGCACCACATCTAGTCACCTGCTTCCCTCAGGGAGGAAGAAGCCCTGAGAGGTGACTTTCTCTCAACCATCTGCGCGTGGAAGAGTAACCATTCCAAGGACCCACGAGAGCCCATGACATCATCATGGGAAGCACGTGATGCAAATGTTGATGTTAGGTCTGTTAGGCTGACGCGCTGGGTGCCTGTAGATAGGAGTGGTGTGGGGTGTCAGTGTTTGGCACCTGTGAGGTCTGTGGCTCTGTCAGCCAGTCAGCTGTTGAGCAGAAGCTGCGGGATCAGAGGGAAAATAGTCTGTTCAACTGAAACGACTTAGTTTATAGAAAGCGATGGAAACCAGAGACACAGGCTATGGAAAGTTGGAAGAAAGAGAGAAGGCAGAGAGATCACTGCAACGGGACCACGGTGGCACGTGTGGGTGTGTTGCCAAGTGCTTGGCGTATCTGGACCTGGAGGTACCATACTCGGGAAGTTGACGCCTTATCCTTTTCTTATAACAACTTCCCTTGAGCAAGGATGAGGGGAGACAGGTGAGCATCCATGTGAGGTGAAGCGGCCATGGCGCCCACACTGTGCCAAGCCAGCCTGGCCTCTCTCCTGCCCTAGGCTTGGGTGCTGAACCTCTATCCTTGTAGCAGCTCAAGCTCAAGGACTGTAGCCCAAAGGCCACCAGCAAATATCCTGAGCCACCTGAGCTGGGAAATACTATGTTATGAAAAATATTTTTTGACAAATTATGGTAGATGAAGTTAACATTTCTTTTGATCAATAAGGCAACTATTGAGATTATGAACCAAATGCTGTCTACAACCATCATCTCCTTAGGTGTTCATCCTATTTCAGCCCATCTGCTTTAACAAATTTTAGTAGAGCTGTTAGAATTTTCATTCATAATGTATGACGGGTTTGTACCAATTTCCTCTGTGTGTGAACCCTATTTAATGTTAACATTCTCAAATTGGAGTTGGTTATAAATAATGCACCGAGAGATGTGAAATGGTGCGAATTATTTCTTTGTGTTATACCTGTCAGACCAACAATTACATTTTTAGAATTTGTAAATAGTTTTGCACAACTTGTACCCAGATTACTTCTATCAAAGGGAAAGGACTCTTTGTCCCACTTTATGTAAATTAAAAACTTTTAGCCAATTTGTGGTCAAAAAATAAATAGTGGAAAGAGCTTGCAGACAACATTTATTTTGTATGTACATTAATGGGCACTTCCATTTTTCCTGGAGGCCAGAATCCACTTTGAAATTCATGTTTGATAAATTCCCTGGCTTTCCGAGTAATTTAACTGTCTACAGGGCTGTTGATCCTCTGAGTGTATCATTGAACCTTGGGGACTTGTGCACCATTTCTGCATATCCAAGTTCAAATATATGCTCAAGATTGGTTTAAATTTTAAGTTGTTGATCTTATTTCTGATAGATTTGTTAGCTTATCCTCCATTTCATTTCTAAAACCAGCTCCTAATCCTCAAATACTCTCTTCTTAAACACATCTTTGCTAAATTCATTGATTGCGTTAGTAAAATGTATATTGAACAGTTGTTCTGCAAGCGTGCCGTAATGTGAATTGTTAGTGTCTTCGCTCAAAGACCAGAAGAAGTTGATAACCAGGCTGTCAGTTATCACCTGCCTGCTAATTTGTTCTTACTCTTAGGTAGACCATTCGTTTGCAAGTCCACTGCAGTATGTCTTTAAAATTTTCACCAATTCTACTAGATTTTGATAATTTTCATGCTGTCAGTTAGGTAATATAAAATGCAACCCATCTATTTAAGAAAATCTTTTTGTTATGTTTATTCATAGGATTCTTGAGATTTTGTTGGTATTACCAATGTTATGTTTCCAAATAAAAGTTTCTAACCCATTGTTACTGATGTAATTTGTCACTTTTTATCCCCAGTCTATTTTTAAAGATAATTTCTACCATTAATAATGACAAGTCAATTCGACAAACGTTGAATTTAAAGGCTTTGCTGTGTTCATTAACTACCTTCTGGTAGGCTTGGGAAGATTCTCCACACACTTCCATGCGTATGTATTGTTTGAAGCTGTGACCTTGGCAATCACCTTGAGCTACGGCTGCATCTGGTGGATAAGGAGGCAGGTGCAGATGGGCAGTGGCTGGTCTGCTTATGGTACAGCTGGTTCTGGAGTCTGGGTGCGCCAGGCCTTGGCTCACGCCTCCTCCCTTCCAATAGTTTTCATCTCTCTGGAAGCAGTTCTCTCAAGGAGATACATTTTAATCCAAATCCAGAGCATCATTTATATTTCTTCTCCTTTCCTGTTTGTCCCCAACCTGTGGGGTGCACCTGTGCAGGCCCATCATCTGTTTCTTGGTAGCTCATGTCTTCTCCTAAGTCAGTTCAGTTTTTAAGGCCTTTCTACCTCCTCCCTCCCTTCCTTCCTTCCTTCCTTCCTTCCTTCCTTCCTTCCTTCCTTCCTTCCTTCCTTCCTTCCTTTCTTTCTTTCTTTCTTTCTTTCTTTCTTCTTCTCCATAAGGATATTAGCCTAAAGGGGGAAAAAAAAATAAAGCCTTTCTGTGTGGCCTGTTCAGAAAGACTTAGGAACTTCCTCTCTTTAGTTCTCAGACCCAACCGGATGTGTAGTGCCAGAATTCAAATTTACAGTCTCTGAGGCAACGTTTTAATAGAGTTTTTGCTGGTGTTAAAGCTTAACTCGGGTGTTATATTCATATTCTACCATGGAGGTTTAACCACCCAATTTTATTAGCAGCAAAATAAAAGTATCAGGAAAATGAAATCTCAGTGTTTGTGTCATGGGAGGAGCAGACTCCCCCTTTCTCCCACTGGTAATTTATATCTTCTTGAATCATGTGCACGTAAACTTGGAGAGCAGTAAAAAAAGAAGCCATTTGAGAACATTTCTGACTTAAATGAATTATGTGTAGGAAAAGAATACCCAGCCCATATTATCCTTGCCTTTTAAGGAAGTAAAGCTTTGACAGCAGGAGTATTCGATACAGCTATGCACCCTGGACAAAGATTATTTTGGAGGCTCAATTAATAGATCTGGAACATGGAAATGAGAATAATAAATCTGTTTCATTAAAAAATCCTTTTTCGCATTATTTCTATTCTAAGCTTTTTGGGCCTTCAGAAGAATTTAGGATCCTGCACCCTGGATGCCCTCTCAGTGTTGACTTTTGCTACGAGGGTCCCTTTGCTTTATAGACTTTGCTTGTGTCGACCAAGCCCAGAGAAAAAGAGGTGGGCATCACCTGGGATGTTCCGACGTTCATGCACAATGTGAGAAGGAAAGGGGAGCTGTGGTTTTTAAGCAGAGTTGCGTGGGATTGGCTGAATGGCTGAAGAATGGTCAGGCCGTCATTTCTCAGTTTAAACAGAGAGTTTTGGACCCAGACTCAGGGGGCTCTTGTCCTGGCTTTGAGGTCAGCTTTTCTAAGTCCCTTCAAGCTTGATCCCAGGGATAAAGGTGCCCGTACCCTGGTCCCATGAAAAGACAGCAGAGGAAGAGCTGAGAGATAGCAGGATGCCCTATGGCGGTCAGCCTCTGGGAAGACGTGCCACTGGGCATTTTTCACCTGTTCCTGGAGCTTCTTCCCCTGGGTTGGAGGAACAGACTTTTGCCTATACTAGGATGCCAGATAAAATGGGAGCAATCATGTAAATTTTCCTTTTATACAAACAGTGAATTATTTTAGTATAAATGTAACCCACCTATTGCATGAGACATGTTTATACGAAAAACAATGCTTCCCTGAGATTCAGATCTAACTGCGCATCTTGTATTTTGTGGCTTAATCCTGCAGCCCTGGATTTCTTGCCTTTGCTCCAGGATGGTTTGTCCTCTTTTTTTCCATGTCCTAATAGGGTCCAAAGCCTCAGGCCCTGGCTGTGGCACCGGACAGGGGACCCCTGGGGTCAGAGGACAGATGCTCATCTATGGACAGTTATCTATACTTGTCCATGACTTTCTACCTGGATGCCTGGGTGAGCCACTTCACCTTCCAAGACTCAGTATGTGCAGCTCTGAAACGGACATCAGAACTCACCCTGTGAGGCAGGTGGTTGTGAGGGTGCAGGGAGCTGAGGAGGGTTTGGGGGAAGCGTTCCAGCACTGAGCCCAGTAATATGTCCACGCACTTTGCTCTGAGAGGCACAGTAGTATACTTCGCCTCTGCATTATAGCAGCAATGCAATAGTTTGATTGCACATGTTTTCCAGCAGGGTAATTATCACCACCTCTGCTGCCCCTGACTGGAGATTTATACTTTCTTCCTCGGCTTCATGTGTGATTCTGGTAAATCTGCCTTGATTTTCTTTGCTGCATGCAGGAGCTGGGTTTCTGGCTCCATCCACAGAGCAGTCTCTGACACCCTCGGGAGGGCACATGGTCTGTGGCCTCGATACCTGGAGACGCCAGGCCGAGCTCTCTGTCCCTGCTGTCACAGCATTATCGTCCTCCAGGCACTCCCTGATTCAGGCCAAGGATGCTTCTCTAAGGTGGCAGCAGGGGACCTGGGGCTGGGGGAGGAGACTCTGGCTGTGCCTTCACTGGCCATCTCAGGAAGGTTGAGGGGACCAGAGGCCAGTAGGGAATGATGGCAGCAGGCGTGATTGGGGTGGAAGTGGTGCTGGTGCTACAGAGGTAGAGGCCTCTGGTGGGCTGTGGACCGGGTGTGCCCCTCACCTGTGGGCTCTGCACAGGGGTGCTGGGTGGGCGCCCTCTGCCTTCTTGCCAAGCCCTCTGGCCTGACAGAGCTCCAGTCTTTTCCTGGCTTCTTCAGGGGGCCAGTTAATCTTTGAAAATCCTCTCTATGAAGGAGTGTGTTTTCTCAGCCGTTCTGGGTACTTCCCTTTCATTTCCCAGGAAGGAAAAGCCTAATCTGTCTTCTCCCAATGGCAGAGATCCTCCCTGTCGGGCTGTGTGTGGTTGCTTTCATTCGGCCCACCTGGTCCAGCTGGTCCAGGCACCTTGCTGGCTCTCCCTTCGGCTCTTCCTCAGCAGTGGTGTTTGGCCTTCTGAGCTTCCAAGCTTCCCCTGCTCTGGGGGGCTGTTTGTGAGGCTTCCCTGGGGTCCTCTGCAGTGTCTGCCACCCACCCCTTCTCCAGACCCCGGAGAGCAAACACTTGCTCTGTGTTTGGTGTTGGTGTTATTACAACAGCCTTTCCTCGATAGCGGGCAGTTTTTTCCCTCTCCTCTCCTCTCCTCTCCTCTCCTCTCCTCTCCCCTCCCCTCCCCTCCCCCCTCCCCTCCCCCTCCCCTCCCCTCCCCTCCTCCCCTCCCCTCTCCT
>CAUYPK010092063.1:0-12869 GCA_963574355.1 Loris lydekkerianus | reverse complement strand
TGCAAGTACAAGTTGGATCTATCATGTGTAGAACACAAATGTCCTAATGCTATAATTGGGTAAATGAGGTGAAAGCTATGTTGATTAGTATGATGTAAGTACTCCAATTTGTACAAATAATCAACACATTGAAAATGGCATAAATGTATTTATGATCTATGTACAAAAGACTTAATAAAAAAAAAAGAATGACAGTTTAATATAGCAAGAGCATTTTCTGGGTTGCTTTTACATATTAAAAGGCTAAAATTTTCCTAGTAGTTTAAGAATTTGACAATTTTCATCCAGCTATGCATTTTTACATTTAATTCAATATTGTATTAAATGCAAAATATTAAAAATCTTCCCTTACCCTATGATCTTGTTTTCAGTGCCTGGGTAGGAACTTGAGAGTTAGATAGTTATTCAGAAGGCAGAATCACCCACTGTAGAATATTTAAAGTCAGTCTAACATAAAGAGATGATTAACAGAAGGAATAATGATAAAAATGTGTGTATATATTTTATTTCATTTCTCTTTAACTTAAAGCATTGTTGTGTTTCTCCTCTAGGCACAAATGGGGTCAATCTTATTAACGGCAATGTCTCGAGTGCTTTGTACATAGTAGGTCTCCAGTAAATGTTTTGTGAATTAGTAAATAAATCCACGAAAGAGTATGAAACATTCAGGGTCATAAATATATTTGGTCTGAACGTGAACTCAGTGTATTGTGAACAACTGTGCTAATGTATATATCCTTTGACAAAAGTTGCTGAAATTCTTTTTTTATTTTTGGCCAGGGGTGGGTTTGAACCCACCACCTCCAGCATATGGGGCCAGCACCATACTCCGTTGAGCCACAGGCTCAACTGGAATTCTTATAACACAGTTTTGGAAATGACACTTTTATGCCTTTTGGAATCTTGAGTGAAGTATCTAGAAATTCCCTCCAAATAGATGCAAACCTTTTTCTGCATTCATCCCTTGGTGTCTATTATTTCCATCAGTAATATCTGCTATTAATACTTCCCCTTGAGCTCTCTGTAATTAATAATGCATTTTTGTTGTTTTTTTCAAAATCTCTGACATTTATGCCCTGAGCACTTGCTCTTCTTTTTTTTTTTTTTTTTTTAGCACTTGCTCTTCTGAAGAAACATCCTGACTTACATCCCAGGGAAGTTTATGTGCATACTTGCATAATTATGCTATCATTCTTTTTTGAAGCTTTCAGAAAAAAAAGGAAAGAAGAAAAACAGACTTCCAAATAGAATTCTGAAAAACATGAAGAACGTATTAGAATTTCAAAGACACGACTCTCGTTGTTTAAATGACAGAGTAACGAGCTCACCTCGTTCCATCCGCAAAACTGATTTCCTAAAGGAAAGTCTTGATTATTGATCTGACAAATAACAGGGAATACTTGAGTGAGACAGTTTACCCAAATGAGTGTTTTGTAACAATTTCATGTTACACAATGTAGTCACACATTGATGTTTAGCTTTGTTTCTTTGCTGGAAACCATAATTAATAATGGCCTGGGAACTAGGAATTGCCAATTTAAACGCAATAGGTTTACACATTGTCTCAATAGTCATCTGAAACATATTTCCTCACATTCCTCTTTGTGTCAACAGTCAACTATTCTCCGCTCCTGAAAACTGGAGATACGACAGTTCATTAGGAAAGAAGTTTAAACATCCAGCTTCAAACACTCAGTTTTCTTCTAATAGTTTCTTGGGAATCACAAGCTTGGGACTGTAAACCCAAAACATCTCCACGTCCCCAGCTTGCCTTTGACATTGCATGTACAGAAGCAACGCGAGAGAAGGGCTCCCTCTTTCCCCAAAGTTGATCTTGTCTAGCTTGGTGGTAAAGAAGAAGCTGGTGAGGGGGTTCACTCAACACAAGAGCACTCAGAATTGACAGTGGTCACCAACACTTTTTACTTACATACCCCTGATGTTTGGTTCCCTTCCAACCCTCACTTTTTTTTATGTGACTGACATCTAAAAGATTAGTTGCCAAAGGTGTAATTTCTATTGCTTTATAAGTAAGTCAGCACAATTTTTTTTCTGTAGTACTATTTATCTTTTATCTTTTTATATTTTTATTTCAGATTAACATGAGGGTACACATGATTATGTTACATTGTTTTGTATTTGTCAGGCAAAGTCAAAATTACAGCTGAGCCCTTTATCCGGGGAGTGTGTGGTACACCCTACGTCTCGCCCACTTGGTGAGAGCACACCAATCCCGCCCTGCTCTCGGTCCTCTCCTTCTCCCTCCTCCCCCCATGCTCTTTTTTCTGGGCATGTCATTGTTTTTCTATATGGCTTCATACTAGCATTGAGAACATTGGATACTTGCTTTTCCATTCTTGTGACGCTTAACTAAGGGTAATGTTCTTCAGCTCCATCCGGTCACAAAGTTACCATCTTTTTTATGGCTGCATAGTATTCCACACATACAAGTTTGTTCCTAAGTACATTTAAAAATAAAACTGCTGCATCACTCTTTTAAAAATATCTTTTTGTATCTAAATATCGTTATGAATCCAACATCATCTATTTCAAAAAGGCACGAACAAGGTCTTATTTAAAAGGCAGAAATCTTACAAAGCTTCTTCCTCTCCCTAAACTCATGCCAACATTCCGCTTCCCCCATGGAATTTCATTCACCTCAATTGTTTTTCCAAAAACTTTTGCTCAACTGGCCATACTTCTTTGAAACAATTTATCTACAACTGTCCTGCCCTCTGACAGCCCAAACTGAACACAGCCTCAGACACTGTGATGAGCACAGGGGTTGGAGTCAGACAGATGTGAGTTGGGAATATTTAGACCGCCACCTTTTATCAGAATGAACTTGGTGAAACTACTCCAATTTCTGGCCCCCAGTTGCCTCCCCTTACAAGTGGGGCTAATAACACGAGTTGTGTGACGACCACCTAGGGAGCCCTTCACGTAGGTGCCTAATGCAGCACACACGACACCTCAGCTGCCTTTGCTCCTCCCTGACCTCCCTCCACAGCCTTTTCAGCGGTCTCTGCTGCCTCCCATCTCTCTACCAAAATGTGTGTGTGTTTAATTAGCTCTACTTCAAAGACACAGAATGGCAGAAAACAACCTACGTGTTGCATTTTCCCTGTTTTCGTTTTTTGTTTTGTTTTCTTTTTTTAGCTTTGTTCCATTTTTTAAAATCAGTTCTCAAAGCCTCTAAATAATGGTTTTTCAAGGAGTGAGATTTCAGATCTAAAACTCAGTAGTGAGATGAGTTTGAGGAAGAGAAAGCCTCCCCGCTCCCCACACTGCGTCTGCTTGGTGGGTGGCCTTGAGTAAAACTCCAGCAGACCCTGGAGGTCCAGCAGCCTGGACAGGAATAGTTTTGATCTTTGAAGGGAATCGAGCCCCACCTATCTATACGTGCTCCCAGCCTCTTGGCAAGGTCCCCAGCAGAGGGATTCTTCCCTAGTTGAGGGAGCCTTACACAATCGGCTAGCTCCATTTCAGCTGAGCGTACACTCTGGTCTGAGCAGATCTGATTCTACCTCCCACAGCAATGGGCAAACAGAACCGGCTTCCCTGCCTACCCAGTGCTTGAGCAGATATTTCTCTTTCTTTTTCTTTATTTTTATTTTTTTGTTTTGTTTTGTTTTGAGACGGAGTCTCACTTTGTCACCCTGGGTAGAGTGCCGTGGCTTCACAGCTCACAGCAACCTCAAACTCTTGGGCTCAAGCGATTCTCTTACCTCAGCCTTCCAAGTAGCTGGGACTACAGGTGTCTGCCACAATGCCTGGCTATTTTTAAGAGACAAAGTCTCGCTCTGGCTCAGGCTGGTTTTGAACTCAGGAGCTCAGGCAATACACCCACCTCAGCTTCCCAGAGTGCTGGGATCACAGGCGTGAGCCAACACGGCTGACCTTGATCAAATATCTCAAGCGTCAGTAGCACCCATTTTTTACTATATGTGACCTTCAGAATCTTATGGACTAATCAGCTTACAAATTAATGAATAATACAAAAAAAAATTAAAGAGAAAGTCTCATACAACCTAGCACCTGCTGTAGCATGGGAACATTCTAAATACTTTCTAATCTTGCTAAACCTCATATAAAAAAAGTTCTCTTTACAATTAAGTTGTGCAATTTGCTTAGTAAGACTTTAAACATAGGTCCTTTGCTATCTTCAGTTCTCTTCTTAACCAAACTCAGTGTTAAAAGATCCTTCCTTAACTTTCAATACTTTCAAAAACAGCCAAAATAGGGCTTTCACTTTTATGGTAAGTAATGATTTCAACACCATTTATTCTCTTCTTTAAGCCTTCAAGTCCAATTTTTTCAATTTAAGTTTCACTTAACGTTCTCCTTACCTTTTAGCATGTAACTGTCTCTAACACTAAAGCATTTTATACGACACTATAAAGAAGGCATTCTGAAAATAAATTATAGCCTGTTTTATTTTACAGAAGCAACAAACAGGTTCTATTCCTAGCTCACCAGACTGACATTATATCATTAACCATTCTATTTAATGAAGTAACACCTTCAGGATTTTTTTTCCTGTATCAGAGTTTAGGAAACTAATTTACAGTTGAGGTAGAATGCAAAATATAGAGAGTAGTTTCAAGAAGAATTATGAAAAATAGACATGTTGCAAAGATATTTTACCTTATCTATTTTAGGATATAGAGCTTACACCTTGCCTCATACTTTTGGAGATATATGGATATATCAGAAATTTCATTAAGCTACCGTGACTACTTCAGAGATCTAAAGAGTCCTTCTCGCCATTTGCTCAACTATGATGCAAAACACATTTTTATTTCAGACAATACAAAAAGTCTCACCAGTCACACTTAACTACGTTCAATTTAAAATCATACAAATACACACGGAAGGGTCTGGAGTTCCCCTGATTGGGGTCTCTAGAGTTAACAGCATTTGGGGAATTACCGGTCCAGGATTTGTATTCATATTGCAAACAGGTCCAGTATTTCTCTCTTCAAATATAACTCAGAGCCTGGTAAGTACCAGCTTCGTGATGCATGCCCAGACCAAGGTGAGTGATGGTTTTATCTTCTGCTATAAATTAGAGTTTAACCAGCTCTCTAGCTCCTTGCTTTTCAATCCCTTCTGAATGTGACTCGTGTATGCATCATCAAGATAGGAGGTATTCAGACGGGGCAGTTTTCCTCCTCAGTAAACACAGGCTGCGTTTACAGGCATATGTAATTTAGAAATCCAAATGAATTTTTTAGGTTAGCAATTTAAATCTTTTTTTTAATGTTACTATTGCATCTCTTGGAATCATGATTAAACAAATTTGTTTCAATTTGGACATATAACAAATACAGAAATAGTATTTTTTTTTTTTTTTTTTTTTAATTTAAACTCCAAGGCTGGGTGTAGTGGCTTATGCCTGTAATCCTAGCACTTTGGGAGGCAGAGGCAGGTGGATTGCCTGAGCTCAGGAGTTTGAGACCAGCCTGAGCAAGAGTGAGACTTTGCCTCTAAAAAGACAGGTGGACATTGTGGTGGGCGCTTGTAGTCCCAGCTAGTTGGGAGGCTGAGGGAAGAGGGTCACTTGAGCCCAGGAGTTTGAGGTTACCATAAGCTATGCTGCCTTAGCACTTTACCAAAGTGACAAAGTGAGACCCTGTCTCATTAAAAAAAAAAAAAAAAAAATACAGAAGAAAAGAAAAAAGTAAGCTCCAGTGCTCACTGTGGCAGCACATATACTAAAAAAAAAAAAAAAAAAAAAAAAATTGGCACAAAATTTTAAATTCCAGGTGAAAACACCATTTTTAATTTCAAATTAATATGAGGGTACAAGTGTTTAGGTTACATTGTTTTCAATTCTAAGGTAAAGTTTAAGTTGTAGTTAAGCCCTTCACCCAGGGGGCATGCAGAACACCTCACACTGTGCACATGAGGTGAGACCCTGCCAACTGCCTCCCCCCCCCGTACCCTCCCCCTTGATAGACTACATGTGTGTTTTATCTTTCCTGTGGGTGTGTAGTTGTTTATGGATTGGTTTCATATTAGCATTGAACACATGAATTTTTTTCCATTCTTGAGAAACTTTACTAAGAAGAATGTGTGTCAACTCCATCCAGGTAAACATCAAAGATGTAAAGTCTGTTCTCATGATGGAATAGTACTCCACGGTATATGTATACCACGATTTGTTAATCCATTCATGGGTTGATGGACACTTAGTTTGCTTCCACAACTTGGCAGTTGTGAATTGAGCTACAATAAACATTCCAGTGCAAATGTCCTTGTGGTAAAATGAGTTTTGTTCTTCTGGGTAGACACCTACTAATGGGATTGAAGGATCAAATGGAAGGTCAACTTTTCGTTCTTTAAGAATTCTCCATACTTCTTTCCATAAAGGTTGTATTAGTTTGCAGTCCCACCAGGAGTGTAGAAGTGTTCCCTTTTCTCCACATCCACACCAGCATCTCCAGATTTAGGACTTTGTGAACTGGGCTGAAGATGAACACCATTTTTATGAAACAAAACACCTTTTGGTATATGGCTTGAGTGTGGCTCCATAATGAATAGATATTTTCAGTATTAAAATTATGCATTTTTTCTTCAGATAAAACACAGGACATGTTCTATCTAATCTGTATGTCCTTAATTTTCAATATAAATAGGAGCAAATAACAAGCCCTTTAAACTATCAATGCATGTTGAATAAATGACTCACTTTTTCAAGAAGGAGGAAAAATAATACATATTTTATTTAATGTTTTTTCTTCAATTTTTTTATTTAAAGTAAACTTATTTCAGGTTAACGTGAGGGTACAAACAACCAGGTCAAAATATTTGATTTTGTTAGGTACAATCCCTCTTGTAGTTATGTCTCACACACAAAAGGTATGCCAACCTCCCCCCCCCATCATGGGCCCATTCAGTGAGACTACCCCCTCCCCTCTCCTTCCCCCTCCCTCATTATTCCCAGCCCCAACTTGAATTGAAATGAGTTTTTCTCTTAGGTGGGCATGCATTAGATCATCTAATGGCTTCATATTAGTACTGAGTACATTGGGTAACTGCTTTTCCATTCTTGTGATAATTTACTAAGAAGAATGTGCTTCAACTCCATCCAGGATATTACAACAGATGTGAAGTCACCATCTTTTTATGGCTGAATAGTATTCCATTTTATTTTGAAAATAGACGAGGTACCTCCTCACATATTCAATGGTTGGACAAGCAGATCTTCATCTGTGAAGTGCAAGGTTGTTCAGCAGATCCAAAATTTCTATTTCTGAGTTTAACATCTCCTCATGCACTTGCTTATTCTTCTGCTTTCACACATGGTACCTCCCTTCTTACCGCAGCCAGATTATCACCTCAATCTAGGCTCAAGCTCTTGGAATTTCATGACTGTTGCATCTCATTGCTGCCTGTAGTGAAGTCATTGCCAAGTTTTTATAATTTTATCTCCACCATGACCCATGAGGATGGTCTTCCATGCAGAATGCAACTACTCTAGTTGACCAACCTCATTCCTCTTTTTAAGAAGTTGCAATATGCCCACAAATGTTCTCCTGGATCCAGACTTGCATTTTACCAAATAATTTTCCCAAAACAGAGTTCTTGATCATAGCATTCTCTGATAAACCTTCAAGGTCATCATATTTTCATATGAATTAAGTTTCAATTCCATACATTGGATTAAGGCTTTCGCTAGTCTCTGTCTTGGCTCTCTTAACGTCTACACTTACTTTATGCACTAGCTTGAATGATTTCCAAATCACTCCTCAGACACACCGAGTCCCAAAGTTCCCTTATCATAATCAGACATGGGAGTGAGGGGGCATGGGTGGCTCAGGACAAAACTTTGCCGTCCAGCTCACTGGAGCACTGAAGACTATCACCAGAAAAAAACATTTTCTTGAAAAGTTATCATTTTCTTTAAATAATTTTCAAAGTAAATTAGCTATCTAAGAAACTGTTTTTGGCTCTGGCGCAAACCTAATCAGCCAGGCCTACTTTGTCCTTTCATCCTAGACCTGCTGCTCTTTGTTTAATGCTACGTTCTCCTGACCTGCTTCACCTACAGTGACCTGCACTTGAGAGACTGATGTCTCTCTCTTTAGCCCCACAGTCCACTTTGGGCCAACTCTGTTTGCCTCACTCTGTCTTGCCCACAAGCCTATGTTGGCCCAGTCCCCTGAATCGGCTCTCCATTCAGTCTGAATTCAGTCAATGCAGCCCTCTGCACAGCCTGACACTACTCAGCTTATCCAAGAATATTTGAGTTAGAAGCGCTATCCTTTCTTGCCTAAAAAACAGTTTTTACAATTCACACAAGATCTCACATATTGTGCCTAGAGTTTTCTCTTTTTTTGCCACATTTTTATACCTTTGTAGAATATAAACAAATTGAGGTCAAACCTTATGCTTTCTCCACCTTCCACAAAATCCCACATTGTGCTTGTACACCAGAGAAGTGCAATACATGCCTGCAAAATTCACCCCAAATTTGGGCTGAATTTGTGCTCAAAATGAAAAAGGTTTCAAACATTTGCTGCAAATGTGTATATGCCTCTCTTTCTTCCTACAAGATTGTACGGTTTTTGTATCTCTAGTACTTCGTAAAGTGTCTGGCATACATGGTGCTTCAAAAATACAATTGGAAGGAAGAAAAGAAGAAATATAAGTATATAAAAGGGAGGGAGAACAGAGGGAGTCAAGGAGAGTGGCAGAGTTTTACGCAGAAATCTAGCTTACTTATCTGTACTTACATTCAGAAGAATGAAACTATTTGTATAGCATTTTTACCAGAAAAGAGTGAACTAAACTATAAGGGGGAAAAGTCATATCAAAAAAAAAAAAAAAACCACCAGCAACAATTATATAAGATAACATTTTAAATGGAATCACATCAGGGGTGGTCAGTATGTCACCAGGAGAAGCCAGCTGCTTAGCTACCGCAGGTCACTGCAGGGCAGCAGCGTGACCAAGGCAGGACCCTCAGCTCCATCACCTCATCAATTGGAACACGCTACAGCAGTGAGTCTTTGCTCAGGAGGAATTCAAATTACCCAAGCTCACAAAAATCCAAGAGGTAGAGTTAGAACGCTACTTAACTCTTCTAATGCATACTGAGATATAAAACTATTGAGGACTTTATGAGGTCATGATCAGCACACGTTCTCGCTGTGGACACATGGGCAATAGGTGTCATATATTAAAGTTAATATGCTTAGTGAACACTGAGATCAGAACCAGCCAGGTTTGGTACGTGATTTCAAAGCATAATGGCATTAGGGTAAGATGGTTTGAGCTATCTCCATTTGCTCAGTGGCCGTTTATCCAGAACATGGAATTCTATTATCTGGCTCTTTGGCCAAACCTATCATTCCACTAAAATCATTAATTGTTGGATGATCAGTGTCAGATTTGACCCTCTAGCTCTTCTACTATTAATTAATACCTCCCTCTGCCACACATAAACACACGCACACACACACAGAACTTTCAAATGACTGCCACACCCTGTCTTTTTCTTATGAATACAGTCAGGTTCTGCTCTGGCTGGAAGAACCAATCTCTTCCAGCTTTTCACAGCTCTGCTCTTATTGCACTCTGTTTTACTGGTTTAACTTTCTGAGCTATTTTATTGTCCTTAATTTTAAAACTCTTCAGAAGCCCATGTACAGTCAAGGGCAAGAGAGTCTTCCTTTTCAAGAACTCTTTGACATGTAATTATAAAAGTTGGTTCTCTCCCCAAATAGTAAAATTTAATACAAAAAAAGGAAGAAAATAGTCTGCACCTTGAAAGGAATTGAATACTAAGAAGAAGTTCAGGCAGAACTGAATTAATGACAGGTATAAACTAAATTGTTTAACACTAATAAGTAACATTTCACAACTAAGAAGTGAAAAGGACATGTGTGCAAAATATTTGGTTATAAACCACGATTCCTAGAGAGATACTAATAGTTCCGGAAAGTCAAATACATCGCAAGCACTAGCTCAGGAGGCACCCCCTTTCCTCCTCCATTCTCCTTGCTGCCCTGCAGGGCTCCAATAGCACAGCGGGAGGATGGCTGGGAACTCTGGACAGCAGATGAAATTTAGGGCTAGCAGGTGAAACTCCTCATTTGTCATTGGGAAGAGGAATAATGAGTCAAGGACCTCAAACTTAGCAACATATCCAAGGACCAGGTGGAGAAGGGGAGCAGAGACTAGCCTTCCATTCTCTCACATCCCTTAGCACATGCTAGAGCCTCAGGCCCAGGATGAAGGCTTGGAGGCACCATCTGCTCAGACATCCAGAGAGCTTTACAGGACAGGCATTTTTAAGGGGGCTGGAGTTCCCCCCCCCCCTTAGTTTCTAAAAAAGAAATTGAAACCTGCCTTTTAACAGTAGTGTCCCTCTAAGGATGTGTTTGCCGATGAGAAGCAACCAAGTCAGTAGGCACTCCGTGAAGGTCACTGGCATCCATCTCTCCTAACTAATAACCATGTTCCTTAACAAGAGAAGTTGTTAAGGTTGTCACGATTTTTGCAATGGCCCCTTGTCAAAATTATATCTGTATACATTATGAAATCAGTTAACTAAAATTCCCTTCAAAACACAATTTCTGTTGAATGTTCTGGAATAACTGTTTTCAAAATAGCTATCAGAAACCAGAACAGCAACATAACTGAACGTATAACAGACAGTTGGAAAATAAGAACATATTCCTTTAGGACTCATATAATCAAGGTGAGCTATGTATGAGGGTAAGTATAACTATAACACTAATAATAGCCACTTCTTAAAGAGAAACTGTTCTATGACAGGCAATGTGCTATTTCCTTTACAGACCTCCCTTTGGTTCCTGAACAAACCCATAATTATTCTCACATTACACATAAAACAGACAGACCAAGGTCATATAGCAAATGAGGCTTAGAACTGAGATTTGATATTATTTTTACCCCATATCTCTGGTTCTTTCTCCTATAATTGAGACTTTCCAAAGCAAGATTTGGTTCACACAAAATGGATTTCCCATTTGATTTTGGAGCAGCTTTTGCTCATTAGGAACTTCACACTGATGTCCATACACCAAGGACATGACCACAGTAGAATGCTGTCACTCTACAGTAAGTTGGAATAGAATAGAAGCCAGCAGGCAATTTCCTAAGACATTCATTTAGTGGTGTTTAAATTACTGGTATGGAAAACAAATTATGGAATATTAGATCCTGAGTTTTTAAGTATTACTCTAGGACCCTAGCTCAGTTAGCAACAACTTGAAACTAGTACCTTATATCTCCTGGCTCTCAATTCCCTGTTCTTTCTTGCAGTTTAAGAAATACATAAACAAAAAAATAATAAGTGTGTGAGGTGATTGCTATGCATTAATTATCCTGATTTGATTATTACACATTGTATACATAAATCACAAGATCATACTACACCCCACAAACAAGTAAAATAATTATGTGTCAATTAATAATAATAATAAAAGCAAGCTTTCAAAAAATGTTGTACTTGTATTTCAGAATCTATTCTAAAATATTGAAAATGAAGGAACCTGTCCCAATGCCAAAGCAAATATTACTCTGATACCAAAACCAGGAAAGTAAATAACAACAATAAAACCTTATAGAGCAACATCATTAATGAATATTGATGCAAAAATACTCAATAAAATCTTAGCACACAGAATTTAGCTACACATCAAAAAAATAATTCATCACAACAAGGTGGGCTTCATACTAGGGATTCAAGGCTGGTTCAGCATATGCAAATCTATAAATGTAATTCACCTTATAAAGAGAAATAAAAACAAAGACCATATGATCCCTCTCAATAGATGTTAAAAAAAAAAGCATTTGACAAAATTCGGCATTCTTTTCTGATAAAAACCCTTAGAAAGTTGGTATAGATGGTATAAATGGGATATTCCTTAAACTGATAAAAGCTATCTATAGCAAACCCACAGCCAATGTCATACTGAATGAAAAAAAAAAAAACTAAACTAAACATTCTTGCTTAGAACTAGAACCAGACAAGGATGTCCACTATCACCACTACTATTCAGCATAGTCCTAGCAAATGCAATAAGACAAGAGAAGAATCTCAAGGGTATTCAAATGGGGACAGAGGAAGTCAAATTATCTTTCTTTGCTGGTGATAAGATCTTATACCTAGAAAATCTCAAGGACTCAAGCACAAGATTCCTGGAAGTGATCAAAAAATACAGCGACATCTCAAGATATAAAACCAATGTACACAATTCAAGAGCCTTTATATACTCCAACAATAGTCAAGCAGGGAATCAAATTACAGATACAACACCCTTCACAATAGCATCAAAGAAAATGAAATACCTTGGAATATATTTAATAAAGGGTCTGAAGGATCTCTAAAGAGAACAATAAAACAGTGAGGAAAAAATTTGCAGAGTATGTTAACAGATGGAAAAACATATCATGCTCAAAGCTTGAAATAATTAAAATTGTTAAAATGTCCATACTATGCAAAGCAATCTACGATGCAATCTCCATTAAAATTCCACTGTCATACTTTGAAGAACTTGAAAACATAGTTTTACACTTTATATGAAACCAGAAAAAAACAAATAGCAAATGCATTTCTAATAAGAACAAATCTTGAGTCATCATTTCATCATTTTATCTGACTTCAGGTTATATTACCAGGGTATGGTAACTAAAATAGCATGGTATTGGCACAAAAATAGAGACAGAGGTCTATGGCACAGAATAGGGAATCTGAAATGAATCAAGCCGCATATTGCCATCTGATATTTGACAAAGCAAAAAAAAAAAAAAAAAAAAAAAAAAAAGCCTTTTTTGGGGGAAATAAATACGATCCAATAATTTGTGGTTTTTTTTTCCATTATTGAAAGAAT
>CAUYPK010092060.1:0-10543 GCA_963574355.1 Loris lydekkerianus | reverse complement strand
CTCTGTCTCAAAAAAAAAAATTTAGGGCAGCACTTGTGGCTCAGTGGGTGGCGCCAACCCCATATACCGAGGATGGCAGGTTCAAACACAGCCCCGGCCAAATTGCAACAAAAAAATAGCCGGGCATTGTGGCAGGCGCCTGTAGTCCCAGCTATTCAGGAGGCTGAGGCAAGAGAATCGCCTAAGCCCAAGAGTTGGAGGTTGCTGTGAGCTGTGTGATGCCATGGCACTCTACCAAGGGTGATAAAGTAAGACTCTGTCACTACAAAAAAAAAAAAAAAAAAAAAAAAAAAAATTTTAAAAATTTAATAGCAAAGAAAAGCCACCATTAAACGCCTAGAGAACTGTGGAAGAACAGAAAATAGTTTCTATTTTAGTGCCTCTAATGGCACTTTTTTCCTGCTTTTTGAACAAGAGGCCCTACATTTTCATTTTGTATTTGGTCCCATAAATTACACAGCTGGTGTGCTTCACTCTATCCTGCAGCAGACTCTGGATTAATTTTCTCAAAATACAGCTTTAATTAGGCCTCAGCTTCTCAACTTCTCAGCTCAAAGGTCTTCAATCACTTCCCATTAACCAATAGGTTGGAATCCTGATTCTTAAGTATAACCTGCAGGATACTCCATAGCCTACACCCAGCCTGTGTCCCCAACCTCCTTCCTCACTAGTACCTCAGTAGTTCTGAGGTACTAGTAGAATCCAGCCAGCCATTCCTGGGAAAGACTGTGCTTACTCTTTGTTTTATTTGTTTGTTTTAGACAGTCTCACTATGTCACCCTTGGTAGAATGCCATGGCATCACAGCTCACAGCAACCTTCAACTCTTGGGCTTAAGCAATTCTCTTGCCTCAGCCTCCCAAGAAGCTGGGACTACAGGCGCCTACCACAATGCCTGGCTATTTTTGTTGTTGTTGTTGTTGTTGTAGTTGTCATTGTCTAACAGGCCCGGGCAGGGTTTGAACCCACCAGCAACCAGAGTATGTGGCTGGCGCCCCAGCCTCTGAGACACAGGTGCCAAGCCTGTGCTTACTCTTGATTTCACATTTTTGTCTACTTCACACCTTCCTCCTGGGAGACTGCTTACCCACCCTTCAGAGACTACCCCTGGGTTCCCGGGGCTCCCACTCCAGTGGACAATAAAAATAAACAAATACAGGCTCGGTGCCTGTAGCTCAGTGGTTAGGGTGCCCGCCACATACACTGGGGCTGGAGGGTTCGAACCTGGCCCTGGGCCTTATAAATAACAATAACAACTACAACAAAAAGATAGCGGGCAGTTGTGGTGGGTGCCTGTAGTCCCAGCTACTTGGGAGGCTGAGGCAAGAGAATTGCATAAGCCCAAGAGTTGGAGGTTGCTGTGAGCTGTATGACTCCCCGGCACTCTACCCAAGGCAACATAATGAGACTCTGTCTCAAAAAAAATTACAATGTTAATATCGTACAAAAAAACAAACAACAACAACAAAAAAAACCCCAGCATGATGTACCAGAGACTGCCTAAATGGTATGGATGGCTTTACCAAGGAGGTGACTTTTAAGACAACTTAAAAGATCAAAAAGAGCTGTGAGGGCCTGGCATGGTGGCTCAGGCCTGTAATCCTAGCACTCTGAGAAGCTGAGGCAGAGGAATGCTTGAGCTCAGGAGTTCGAGACCAGCCTGAGCAAGTGCAAGATCCCTGCTAAAATAGAAAGAAAAAAAACAACAACAATCTAGCCAGTCCTGTATCTCAGCTATTTGGGAGGCTGAGGCATGAAGGATCAATTGCTTGAGCCTAGGAGTTTGAGGTTGCGGTGAGCTGTGGTAATGCCACAGCACTCTACTAGGGGCAGGTGACAGAGGGGGATTCTGACAGAGGGGGATTCTCAAATTAAAAAAAAAAAGAGGCTTGGCACCTGTAGCTCAGCAGCTAGGGCTCCAGCCACATCCACCGGGGCTGGTGGGTTTGAACCTGGCCTGGACCTGCTAAACAACAACTACAACAAGAAAATAACCAGGCATTGTGGTGGACGCCTGTAGTCCCAGCTTCTTGGGAGGCTGAGGCAAGAGAATCGCTAAAACCCAAGAGTTTGAGGTTGCTGTGAGCTTGACACCACAGCATTCCACCCAGGGCGACATGGTGAGACTGTCTCAAAAAAAAAAAAAAAAAAAAGAAAAGAAAAGAAAAGAAAAAGAGAAAGAAAAAACAAAAGGAGCTATTGGAAGAGATGGTGGAGGAGCTCTCTAGTAAGAGGGAAGTGCAAGTGCAAAGGGTGGACTTTAATGAAAGAAGTCAAGAGATCCAAGAGAAGGCCCAGTGTGATGGCTCACGCCCACGTAATCCTAGCACTCTGGGAGGCCGAGGCAAGTGAATTGCTTGAAGTCATGAGTTCGAGACCAGGCTGAGCAAGAGTGAGACCGTTTCTCTACTAAAAGTAGTAAAACTAGCCAAGCATTGTAGCAAGTGCCTGTAGTCCCAGCTACCTGGGAGGCTGAGACAAGAAGATCTTTTGAGGGCACCGCCTATGGCTCAACGGAGTAGGGCTCCAGCCCCATATGCTGTAGGTGGCGGGTTCAAACCCCGCCCCAGCCAAAAACTGCAAAAAAAAAAAAAAGAAAGAAAGAAAGAAAGAAAAGAAGATCTTTTGAGCCGAAGAGTTTGAAGAGTTTGAGGTTGCTGTGCTATGAACCATGATGACATGGCACTCTACCCAGGGTGACTGAGTGAGACTCTGTCTCAAAGAAAAAAAGGAGATCCAAGAGGTAGGTGGGTTCCAAACCCTAAAGGTCCTTCTAGAGCAGCAGTTCTCAACCTGTGGGTCACAACCCCTTTGGGGGTCTCCTGCATATCAGATATTTACATTACGATTCATAACAGTGGCAAAATTACAGTTATGAAGTAGCAACGAAAATAATTTTATGGTTGGGGGTCACCACAACATGAGGAACTGAATTAAAGGGTTGCGGCATTAGGAAGGTTGAGAACCACTGTTCTAGAGCAAAGGGAGTAGTTTAGATTTTTTTTTTTACATCCCATCTAGTGAACATGGTTGTTTTTTTGTTTGTTTTTGTTTTGTGTTTGTTTGTTTTGAGACAGAGTCTCACTTTGTCACCCTCGGTAGAATGCTGTGGCATCACAGCTCACAGCAACCTCCAATTCTTGGGCTTAGGTGATTCTCTTGTCCCAGCCTCCTGAGTAGCTGGGACCACAGGCGCCTGCCACAATGCCTGGCTATTTTTTATTGCAATTCTCATTGCTGTTTTAGCTGGCCAGGGCCGGGTTTGAACTCGCCTCCCTTGGTATATGGGGCCAGTGCCCTACCCACTGAGCCACAGGTGCCACCCCATGGTTTGTATTTTAACCCACCATCCCAGTAGCCATTCTAGAATTTTAAGCAGGGAGACACACAGTTTAGCAAACGTAGCTTGGGTGTAGCCTCCATTTCCTGGCTCAATCTCTGCTCTTGTACCCCAGGCTTACTTAGAAAGAAAAGAATGAATGTCTTCTGTGCACTGTAGGGGGTTATGGAGTAAGGATGAGATACCTTTTGGTCACTGCCTTGCTGTTCTCTCCTATAAATTAGGAAGAGGGAAAGGTATGGGGGGCTTGCACTAATGCAACATTGGTGTTCAGAGGGAAACAAGTTGAGAAATGGGAGATCACAAAAGCCTGTGGTGGGCTTGGGGACAAAGAGCTATTACAAACCTCCAGCTTTGGGTGATGCCTGTAGCTGAAGGAGTAGGGCACCGGCCCCGTATGCTGGAGGTGGTGGGTTCCAACCCAGCCTCAGCCAAAAACTGAAAAAAAAAAAAAAAAAAGAAAAACAAACCTCCAGCTTCTTCCTGGAACCCAGTCCTTCTACCCGCATCTCCAGAAAGGAGGAGACAGAATGACAGCCCCCACACTCCCTCTCTAATGAAGAGCTTGTTGTGAAGTCTGTGCCCACTGATTCCTTCCTTCCAGTCCATGAAATTCCAGGGAGTTCACTGTCTGGGTTCTCAAAAATGATGTGTCATTGGGGCAGTGCCTGCGGCTCAGTGAGTAGGGTGCTGGCCCCATCTACCAAGGGTGGCGGGTTCGAACCCAGCCCTGGCCAAACTGCAACAAGAAAATAGCCGGGCGTTGTGGTGGGCGCCTGTAGTCCCAGTCACTTGGGAGGCTGAGGCAGGAGAATCACCTAAGCCCAAGAGCTGGAGGTTGCTGCGAGCTGTGACTCAATGGCACTTTACCAAGAGCAACAAAGTGAGACTCTATCTCTAAAAAAAATTAAAAAATTAAAAAATGACGGGTCTTTGCAGAGACAAGAACAAAGAAAGAAGAGCTCTCTGAAACACAGATATGGGGGAAGGAGGAATGGAAAGTTGTTTAATGGGGACAGAGTCTCAGATCTTCAAGGATAAAAAGAGTTCTGAAGATGGATGCTGTTGAGGGTTGCACAACAACATAAATGGGCCTAATGCCACTGAAGTGCACATTTGAAAATGGTTAAGATTGTAAATTTTACATTGTGTATATTTTACCATGATTGAGAGAAAGAAAGAAAGAGACAGAAAGCTCCTTCACTGACCAGATAGAGCTCCCACCCCTCAGCAGGACACAAAAGGCCTTTCACCACATGGCCTGAAAAGCCTCCCAGTCTGCCCTCATTCCATCTCATCCTGCCCCTGGTTCAGCCACATCACATGCTCTTCCTCATCTTTTATATCCAGCAGGCTCAGAGTCATATGTCAAGAAATATGTAGGTAGTTAATAATAACAACATATTTCATATATTGAGTACTTTCTATAGGCCAAGACATTTCACCTATATGATTTTATCAAATCTCCCCTAGCAACCCTATGAATGGGATCACTTCTCCACTTTATAGTCAAGGAAACTGAGAGTTAAAGAGGTTTAGTTTTCATTTGTTCAACTTCATGCCTGTAATAACTTACCTTTTCCATGGTCCTTGGTAGAACTAGCAACCAGGTTCTCTGGCCTATTAAAGCATTTCTTTTTTTTTTTTTCCTAGAGACAGAGTCTCACTTTACCGCCCTCAGTAGAGTGCCATGACGTCACAGGACTCACAGCAACCTCCAGCTCTTGGGCTTTCACAATTCTCCTGCCTCAACGTCCTGAGCAGCTGGGACTACAGGCACCTGCCACAACGCCTGGCTATTTTTTTTGTTGCAGTTTGGCCAGGGCTGGGTTTGAACCAGCCACCCTCGGTATATGGGGCTGGCGCCCTACTCACTGAGCCACAGGCGCCACCCCTATTAAAGCATTCCACCTCTCTCTCAAAACTTGGGTTCTCCAGGGACTGTAGCAAGTCTTATTCATCTTTAAAGTCCCTGTGGAGGGCATCACCTGTAGCTCAGTGGATAGGATGCTGGCCACATATACCCAGGCTGGTGGTTCTGAACCGGCCCAGGCCAACTAAACAACAAAGATAACTGCAACAAAAAAAATACCTGCGCATTGTGGTGGGTGCCTGTAGTCCCAGCTACTTGGAAGACTTAGGCAAGAGACTTGCTTAAGCCCAAGAGTTTGAGGTTGCTGTGAGCTGTGATGCCACAGCACTCTACAGAAGGTGACATAGTGAGACTCTGTCTCAAAAATAAATAAATACATACATACATACATAAAAATAAAGTCCTGTGGACTACCTGTCACAGCAACCAGTAAATGTTAGTTGAAAGAAAGAGGGGAATGGGCAGGGAGAAAGGGAGGGAGAGAGAGAGGAGGGCAGGGGATAGGGTAGAGTGAGTGGTTAAACCAGACCTGGGAGCTGCAGGGTGTGCTGCCAAGCTCTGGAAAGGTTTTTAAGGGTGTGGGGAAGGCAAAGGACATTGAACAGACATCGTAGGTGCCCTTGGTGGGGGCCTGGCAAAGTCTGTGTCAAAGCAAAGTCAGTCTTAATGAAAGAGTGTAGACAGCTCTGGATGGTAATCAGGAATCTTGGAATCTAGGGCAGGCTGAGGAAAGAGAAGTTGGGGGCACAGTGTCCTGGAGAGGGTAGAGTGGAGGGAGGGGAGAAAAGCCAGTCCCTGGGAGATTCCAGGAACAAAAAGTCAGGAAGTTGCCACTCAGAACTATCCCGTTGTTGGGTACCCAGGTGTATCCAGCCTCTTTAACCTCTCTTCCCACTGGCTAACACTCATGACCTCACAGGATGACTTCTTTTCATTATTCAGGTCTCTGCTCAAGTGACTTCCCTGACCACTCAGCTAATGTTGCCCCTCCCTTTCCCTATTATATTACAGGATTTTATTCCCTTTTTACCTCTAACTACTACCTGAAATGAGCCTGCTCATTTACTCTTTTTCTTTTCTTTTCTTTTTTTGAGACAGAGTCTCACCAGTCACCCTCGGTAGAGCTGTGACGTCACAGCTCACAGCAACCTTAAACTTTTGGGTTTTAGCGATTCTCTTGTCTCAGCCTCCCAAGAAGCTGGGACTACAGGCACCCGCCACAACGGGTGGTTTTTTTGTATGAAAGGTTTTTATTGACGAGGGAGGGATGCTTCAGAGCAGCAGCAAGGAGGAGATAAAAGAAGAGAGAGAGAAGGGAGAAAAGAGAGAGAGAGAGAGGAAAGAGAAAGAGAGGGGGCAGAGAGCCAGAGAGGAGGAGAGAGAGAGCCCGGCTATTTTTTGGTTGCAGCTGTCATCGTTGTTTAGCAGGCCCAGGCCAGCCTCAAACTCACCAACTTGGGTGTATGTAGCCCACACCCTGCCCACCCAGCTACGGGCACCACCTCCTTTTCTTGTTTATGGACTATCTGCTCCCCCCCCACACACACACACACACACACTCTATTGTGAGCTCCACAACAGCAAAGATCATGTCTGTCCTTTTTACCAGTGCATTCTAGGTGTCTAGAATAATGCTTGGTACATAGTAGGTGTTCAGGAGGTCAAAGTAACCCTGAACATTACCCAAGGGCCAGAATTGAGTTTGGGCCCCCTCTCTCCATGATTAGGATTCTCCTACAAACACTGCTGGCTAGTGGAGTCTACACTGGGAAGGTCTACAGAATTAAGACTGGGAGGGGCACAAGGCAGGATTTGGGATTTGTGTCTTCCACCTTGGAAACTATTGCAGCCTTCTTACCCTAGGGTCCTCACTGATCCCTGCAGAAATGAAGAAAAAGCAGGTCCAATGAGTGACTCACCCTGTTTGTTGCCTGGGTTACTGGCAGGAAGATCCTTGGAAGAAACAAGAGGCTGGGAAAGTTGGTGGGGGCCTAGAGATCCCATGGGGTCTGGAGATGCAGGATGCATTAACAGTTCTTGAGCAGGATGAGAATTGAGAAGTGGGTACAGGGGTGGGAGATCCAGGGCTCCTTGATGGGCAGGTGGCTTTGGGCTGGGACCCAAGGTTTCCTAAGAGGACCAAAGACTGGGAGCTGGGATATAGGGGATCAGGACTTGGGCATGAGCCATCCCCAGGGAGCAGGAAGTTGAGACAGGAAGGTGCCCTTGGGAGGAGATAGGGCACCAGGATTCTCCAGAGATGGAGGGGCTGAAGGCTGGGTCACTATATTCTTTGAAGGCAACAAAAGTGCTGAATCTGCCTGATCTTCCCAGCTGGGAATAGCACAAGCCAGTTCTTGTTTAATGGAGTACAGAAAAATTCATCTGGGAATGCAGTAAGTGGACTGAGACTAGGAAAGAGAAGTGCTTTCTCCGTCTGCTCACCTCCCTGTTTCTTCCTCCCTGCCCCCCCTTTCCCAGAAACCCTATGTCCCTTGCCCTACAATCCTCTCATGCCCTCTGCTGTTCCCTCCCTGGGCAGCAGTGGCCAGTCCAAGGACCAGAACGACTTGAGACAACAAATTCCATCTCTTCCCTTCCTCCTAATCTCTAGGGACCAGCCAGAGGCAGGAAGCTGGAATCTCAAAGGGACCAGATAACTGCAGAAGGAGGTGCACTTCCAGCTTTCAGAAAGTGGCCTAGATCTGGTGCGTGCATGTCTGTGGGTGCTGTTGCTAGGAATCCAGCCTATGAAATGACCACTTTCTCAGGGAAGCCCTCCATGGTGCCCAAATTAGGTGAAGCCACCCAATAGCCACTCTCTCACAACTCTCAGATTCTCCCTTATGGTGCTTACTGGAGTTTCCAATTATCCACTTATTAGTTAGCCTTTTATGAATGCCCACCTGCCGATGAGCACCAAGGGGGTAGGAACCAAGTTGTTTTTGCTCATTGATCAACTCAAAACTTGACACAGTTCCTGGTATGTTGTCAGTACATAGTGAATATTTGTTCAACAAGTGAACAAGTGACTTTCAAAAAGAGTGCTTAGATAAGGGCTTTAATGGGAGTTGTCAGTTCCATTGCCTAGGCTCTGGGGACAGCTGTGAGTCCAGATGTCCTGGCTTCTATTCAGGGCCCGGTCCATGTCCAGCCTCTGACCCTGTGCCCAAAGACCATTCAAGCAAAAGGAGGCAGAAGAGTCCTCTCCTACAGGGAGGTGACATAGAGGTGGCATTAGAGCATTAGGGTGCCTTGGATCAAGAAGCTTCTCCCCACTTTTCCAACCTTAGTTTTCAAAAACATTGCCTCCTCACCACCCTCCATATCCTTTGTCTTCTTGAGATCCTCCCAGAGGCTTTCTTCCTCTCAAAATACATTTCTTTTCTTTAGCCATTTACCATGGTGTGTGCAGAATTCGAACATCGCTCTCTCTTACCTGCTAAAGCCCCCAAGAAGAGTCGCCCCTGAGGCTGGGCCCAGAGGTTGAAGAGGGCACCAAGGTCCAAGGCAGGAAGATCAAAGACTTCTGTCACCGGGCCCTGGCTCAAGACCACTCTGGATGCACTCAGCGTTAGCTGAAGAGAGTGTCCCAAGACAAGGGGAAGATCCAGCCCTGGCCCCCATCCAGGAGACAACATCACCTTCTGCAGAGTGTGTGGAAAGAAAAAATCAGCAGAACCGACTCCCTATGTCCCCACCCCAGCTATCTTAATTCTGCTTTTCACCTACACCTCCACCTACTGGCCATTCTCACCACTTAAATCCTGCCCCAGTTTTCCTGGCTTGACCTCTGTGAAACCACAGTTACTTATCACAAGTAAATATGCAATCAAAGTAAAAACCCTTTGCTTGCTATAGGAAACTTCGAGACAGGTTGCTCATCCCCCAGCCCCATCTGAGTGCCACCCTTAAGTCCTCTTTTCTTTCTTTCTTTTTTTTTTTTTTTGAGAGAGTCTCACTTTGTCACCCTCAGTAGAGTGCTATATTGTCACAGCTCACAGCAACCTCCAACTCTCAGGCTTAAGCGATTCTCTTGCCTTAGCCTCCCAGGCATCTGGGACTACAGGCGCCTGCCACAACGCCCAGCTATTTTTTCGTTGTAGTTGGCCCCGGCTGGATTTGAACCCACCAGCTCCAGTGTATGTGGCTGGGGCCCTAGCTGCTGAGGTACAGGCGTGGAGCCAAGTCCTCTTTTTTTTTTGTTTTTTTTTAATAATTTTTTTTTTTTTAATTTTTGAGACAGAGTCCCACTTTTGTTGCTCCAGGCTAGAGTCCTGTGGCATCATCCTAGCTCACAGGAACCTCAAATTTTTGGGTTCAAGCTATCCTCCTGCCTCAGCCTCCCAAGTAGCTGGGTCTACAGGCGCCCACTACAACAACCAGCTATTATTTTCTATTTTTAGTAGAGACAGGGTTTCACTCTTGCTTAGGCTGGTCTTGAACTCTTGAGCTCAAGTGATCCTCCCACCTTGACCTCCCCAAGGGCTTGAATTACAAGTGTGAGCCACAGTACCCGGCCTTAAACTTTTTTTTTTTTTTTTTTTTTTTTAGACAGAGTCTCAAGGTGCTGTCCTGGGTAGTGTGCCATGGCATTATAGCTCACAGCAACCTCCAACTCAAGCTCAAGCAATATTCTTGCCTCAGTTTTTCTATGTTTAGTAGAGACGGGGTCTCGCTTTTGCTCAGGCTCGTCTTGCACTTTTGAGCTCAAGCAATCCACCTTCCTTGGCCTCCCAGTGTGCTAGGATCACAGGCATGAGCCACCATGCCCAGCCTTAAACATTCTTTTTTTTTAAATTCTATTTAACAGCTCATCATGTCAAAGAAAACCAAGAGAATGCTGAAGAAAGAAAACAGATTTTTTTTTTTTTTTTTTTTTTTTGAGACAGAGTCTCACTACGTCACCCTCAGTACAGTGTCGTGGCATCAAGCTCATAGCAACCTCCAACTCCTGGGCTTAATCGATTCTCTTGCCTCAGCCTCCCAGCTACCCTCAGGTGAGAGTAGTTAGGACTACAGGCACCTGCCACAACACCCAGCTATTCTTTTGTTGCAATTTGGCGGGGCCGGGCCGAGTTTGAACCCGCCACCCTCAGTATATGGGGCTGGTGCCCTACCAACTGAGCCACAGGCTCCGCCCTAAACATACTTAATATTGAAATTTTGTTTGTAGAGACAGAGTCACACTTTATCACCCTCGGTAGAGTGCTATGGCGTTTCAGCTCACAGCAACCTCCAACTCCAGGGCTTAGGCAATTTTCTTGCCTCAACCTCCCGAGTAGCTGGGACTATAGGCACCTGCCACAATGACCGGCTGTTTCTTTTTCT
>CAUYPK010092059.1:0-11163 GCA_963574355.1 Loris lydekkerianus | reverse complement strand
ATTTACAAGAAGTGTCCAGAACAACCCAACTATACCACAAGACTATGGGGAAAGGACCAAGGAAGGGGAAGGGAGGGGGGAGGTTTGGGTGGAGGGAGGGTAATGGGTCAGGCCACATCTATGGTGCATATTTTTATCTATCATAAAAAAAATAAAATTATTAAAAAAAAAAAGAATAGAGGAGATCTTGGGATGAAGGATGCTCATAAAATAGTCTTTTCTCTACATTGAAGAGTTTGATGAGAATATTTCAGATTGTATATGAAACCTGCACATTGTACCTCTTGATTGCACTAATGTACACAGCTACGATTTAACAATAAAAATAAATAAATTAAAAAAAAAAAACCCAGCCTTTTCTACTGGCATGCCCAGGGGATCAGAATGAATGCTACTTAAAAACCACTACTCCAGCAATAGTATTAGTAGCCTTTGTGTTGTGATATATCAATAAAAACAAAATGGCAAATAAGTACTATCTTAATACGATTTCTCTCTTCTTAGATCATCATTAATGGAATATACTCTTGCATTTCTGTAAGATTTCTGAAATTTCATGTATACATTTGAGAACATAATAATTAAAAAAAATCCATTCAGGCTCATTTTTTTGTCACTAGTTAGGTTGCAAATGATGTGACAGCTAACAGGGAAATCTTAAATCTTTCATCAGCACGGGGTGATCTCCAGAGGTACTGCAACTGCAACGCAGACTTTGGATATATTCCAAGCTAGAGAGAATGCCTTTGAACATTCCTAAAAACAAAAACAATTCTCTTAGATCCTGCTGGGCTGAAAGTCTTGCTTGGCCTATTAGGGACAGGGCTGTGGTGGGGAGCATAGCGTCTGCTCCCAGCTCAGGCTACCCTCAGTGCAATCTGCCTCCCTGGTGCTCCCTGGAGCCTGGTTTGGTTTCACATTTACTCTGGTCCAGGGTTCCTTGTGAGTATGAGCCCCTGACCCCTGCTATTCTGGAGAACAGGTAGCCCTGAGGATTGGTCTTGGAACACTTCATCTTTTTGGCTCTCCCCCTCCCCCCACCCCCTCGGATCCAGGGTTAGATCAGGAGTCCACATCCAGATTTGCCTCACAGGGAAATTGTTAGCACGACAAGTCAGACTTTTGTTTTTTGTTTCAAATTAATATGAGGGTACAGTTTTTTTGGTTACATTGTTTTCAATTCTAAGGTAAAGCTCAGATTGTAGTTGAGCCCTTCATGGGGGTGGGGTGGGGGGGTTTGAGTGCTGAAAACCCTCATTGTGCACATTCACCGAGAACCTGCCAATCGCTCCCCCTCCTCTCCCCTCCTCCTCGCCAGACTTATTTGTGTTTTATCTTTTGTTTGATCATGTAGTTGTTTTTCTATTGGTTTCATGTTAGTATCGAGTCGCTTTGGATTTTTTCCCCATTCTTGAGATACTTTACTAGGAGTGTGTTTCAACTCCATCCGGGTAAACACGAGAAAGGTGTAGGGTCTCCGCCTTTTCTTGTGTCTGAATACAACTCCGTAGCGAACCTACACCGCGGTTTGTTCACCCGTTCACGGGTTGAGGGGCATCGGGGTTGCTTCCACGAGAGAAGTCAGAGTCCTGTTGCTTCTCCTTCGCATTCCCCCCCAAAATCCAGACTTCCTCTGAGTACTCAGCCCGGGGCCAGAGTAGCCTGAGCCCTGCACGGCAGGTGGGTGTTTCCAGGCCCCTCCGCAGGGGGCAGCGCCGCCTTTGAACGCCGAGCGCGTCCCCTTCGACGTGACTCGGGTTTTGGCAGCGGGCAGAGCAGGAAGCCAAGGCCCCCACAAGAGGGCAGCAAATGATTTCCATTCGGATTCCGAAAGTCATTGTGCGTCTCTTCTGCAGAGCTTCTGTTAGTCCAGAAATAAACATTTGATGCCGACGGGAGGAATGGAACCTGGATTTCACGCCCTGCGTTCCCTCGTTAGCGCAGCTTCTCGCTGGAGGGTGGCAAGTTCTGGCTGGTGGTCTCCCCGCCCGGACACACGGAATGGGAAGGCCTGTGGGGCGGCACCTGGCTGTCCACTAGGCTCTTGAGGTCAGGTTCATTTCCCAGGAAGGGAACACCGCAGCCCTGCATTTAGTGGAGCACATATGTTCTTGTTTCAGTGCCTCGTGTTTGTCAGGATCCCTCGGACTGTGCCTCTGACCAAATTATCAGAAGCTGCCCAACCGCCGATCTACTTGTGTGTGAGGCTGAACTCAGAGGGGCTGTCTCAAAGGGTGGAGAACTCTCGTCGCGGTCATCGGGTGGAATGCTGCCCTGTCGGGGAACTGTGTTCTCACCATGTGAGGAACGACAGGTTTAGGCGGAATGATGAAATGGGCCCTTCTGCGTGCTCTTCACTCTTATGAAAGAGTCTTTCCTCCAAATTCAAATCAGAAAATATTTATCAAGCATCTCCACTGGGCAAGTCACTGGGTAGATGCTAGAAGGACCCTAAGAAGACACTGGTAATAACCTACTTATACAAGGTGTAGGCTCAGCTCATTTGATGACATTTCATTAAGCTCCAAAACCTCTGAGGTTGATTATTCCCAATTTGCAGGTGAAAAAATTGAGGCTGTGAAAAGTTAGGTAAATTTATCACTTAGCTAGTCAAAGGAAGGGACAGGGATCTGAACCTAGGTTTGGTGGACTCCAGGACCCTAACTGTGCTTTTATATTGGTTTTCTTCCTGGGAATTCTTAAACACCTTATAATTTAATGTAGTGACATTCCAACTTGAGTACAAATCAGAATCACCTTGGGGGCTTTGAAAAAATTCCAGTGCCAGGATATTATCTCAGGCCAGTTGAATCAGAATGCATGTGTGTGTGTGCGTGGTGAGGAGGACGGTGGTGTTCCAGGCACCAGCATTTAGGTGAGATGCCCTGCTTTTACGGATGGGAAGGGACGGGTGATGTGAAATCCAAGCACCAAAAATGGAGTGTACCTTTGGTAGGGACTCCTGTCACTGTTGCTCAGCTCTCTCCAGGGGGCAGCTGACTGCTCCTATGAAGGCCCACACCTGTGTGCAGAGGAAGCTCCCTTTTGATAATAGCGACAAAAGCTAATTATTTTTTTACTGCCCACCTCTTGTGAGGCACAATTTCAAGTTTATCCAGGTATTTAAACTCTTTTAATCCTCACAACCTACCTCTCTATCCACCAAGTCTAAGATGCCATGGATTCTAAGATGCACAGTCATCTTGTGTACAGTGAGAAAGAAAGGAAATCCACTAATTATAAATCAGAGTTTTCTTTTTTCAGAAATGTTAAAATGTGGGAAAATGTGTGTCTTAAAATTACTTAAATGTGGTGGTGTCATTCCCACCTATAGATGAGGAAACAGAGGCGTGGAAAGCTAGTTGTGTCTACAGTTACCTATATTGTGAGCATGTACTCTGTTATCAGTACCCTTCCTCAGGGTAATTTTTATGGTAGACAATCCAGTAGTGGGACTGCGGAATCAAATGGTAGGTCTACATTTATTTCTTTGAGGAATCTCCATACTATTTTCCTGGAGGCTGCACTAACTTGCAGTTCCACCAACAACGTATACATGTTCCTCTCTCTCTACATCCATGCCAGCATCTATTGTTTTTATGCTTTTTAATTATGGTCATCCTGGGGATAAGGGATAAGGTGGTGTCTCATTGTGATTTTACTTTGCATTTCCCTTGATAATCAGTGATGTTGAGCACTTGTTGTTTTTTTATATGTTTCTTGGCCATTTATCTATCTTCTTTTGAAAAATTTCTGTTCATGTCTTTTAATCACTTTCTAATGTTTTTTGATTTTGCTGATGTGTTTGAATTCTTTGTAGAATGTGGATTTTATTAGGCCTTTATTAGATGTATAGTTTGTGAACATTTTCTCCCATTCTGTAGATGATCCATTCACTCTGTTGATTATTTCCTTTATTGTACAGCAGCTTTTAAATTAAAATCTCATGTATTTGTTTTTGTTGTTGCTGTATTTGCCTTAATAGTATTTGTCATAAATTATTTGCTTATGCCAGTGTCTAGAAAAGTTTTCCTTCATTTTCCTCTATAGTTGTAATGGTTTTATGCCTTATACTTAAGTCTTTTATTCATTTAAAATTAATTTTTATACATGGTGAGAGATAGGGGTTTTGTTTCAGTCTTCTGTGCATGGCTATCAATTTTCTCAGCACTATTTATTGAATAGGGCTTTCTTTCCTATGTGTATGTTGTTGTTTTCTTTGTTAGAGATCAGATGGTTGTAGGAAGATGATTTTATTTGTGGGTTCTCTATTCTGTATCATCGGCCTATTTCTCTACTTCTATTTCGGTACTGTGTTGTTTTGATTACTATAGCCTTGTAGTATAATTTAAAGTCAGGTCATGTGATGCTTCCAGATTTATTCTTTTTTTGCTAATGATTGCTTTGGCTATTCAGGTTCTTTTTTGGTTCCAAATTAAGCATAGAATAATTTTTTCTAGATCTGTGAGACATGACTTTGGTATTTTGATAGGGATTGCACTGAATCTTTCAATAACTTGGGACAGTATGGACCTTTTGACAATGTTGACTCTACCAATCCATGAGCAAGGGAAGCTTTTCCCTTTGTGTCATCTATGATTTCTTTCATCAGTGTTTTGTAATTCTCTTGTAGAGATCTTTTGCCTCCTTGGTTAACTTTGATTTTCTTTGCAGTTATTATGAATGGCATTGAGTCCTTGATTTGAGTCTCAGCTTGACTATTCTTTGTATATAAATACTGGTTTTTGTACATTATACATATATGCCAGTTTTTTGTTGATTTATAATTAACTTCCCCAAAGCTCAGGGGTTAAAATAAGAACCATTTGATTCTCTCTCTTTTTGTTCTATAGGTTGACTGGGCTCAGCTGGGTGGTTCTGCTGTGTCTTGGAGTGACTCATGTGGCTGCAGCCAGATGGAGCATGGAACTGGAGTCATCTGAAGGCTGGCATTCTGGAGGGGCTGAGCCTCTCTTCTTTTCCATGGAAAAGAGAGGAATTGCAGGCCTCCCTTTCCATGGGCTCTCTCCACCATGGTAATTAGATTGCCCATATAGCAGTTCAGGGCTCCTGAAAGAGCAAGGGTGGAGATTGCCAGCCCTCTTAAAACTTAGGCCCAGAACCAGCACAGTTCATTAAGGTGAACAGAGACAACCTATATTCAAGAGGAGGTTAATAATCAACAGTTTTATGAGGGGAATGATGAAGAATTTGAGACCATCTCTACTCCACTACATACTATATGTTTGCCCTTTGGGCATATTTTTGAAAGTAGGTTATGAGATAGACCTGACCCCAAAGATTTTAGGGTATGCAACTGCTTCTTTTCTGTTGCTTTGATAAAGATGCCAGGTGGGTTTTGTATATGTTTGCAAAAAATTTATCAGGAGGAAACCAGAAAGCACAGTGGGCAGAAGGGGGTGCTTGGTGGTCTTTTTGCTTTGGGTGTTGGCCATTTAATCCAAGTATAGAAAGAAAAGTCAGGCACTTTTCTTGCCCCAATTTATTGCTATATTTTGCTCAGTTTTGGCTCATGAAGCTGTTCTCTCGGTTTTTGGTACCCTTGGGAAGCTCATAGCAGAGTCTGCTATTGGGATGGAGAGAGTTTAGGTCTTGCCTGCTAGACTGCATCTGCTGGAGGACAGGTCCTGTATCTCAGCTGCCTTTGTAACTATAGCACTTGCTACCGTGCCTGGCACAGAGTAGATAAGCAATTAATGTGGTATGAGCTGAACTACAAGAGTAATGAAGGAGACAGGGCAAACCTAGGTTAGCACAGATAATGAAAAGCTCAAGAGAAAATAAAAGTAATAGCTTCCTGCACACAACTTCATATTCTGTGGGAGATGGGACCAAATAGAAATAGGAGAAAGATTTGTGACTGAGATCATGACAAGCTCACTAAGAGAAACTTTAGGGACGTTAATAAAAAAAGAGGGGAACCTCAGGGGGCCGGGTGGAAATGGGTTTAGGAATAGGAAGAATGCAACATAGTGCTGATTTCTCAAATTTTATGTGTAAGAAAATCACACGGGAATCCTGATAAAATGCACATTCTTATTTAGTAGTTTGTGGTGGGGTCTGAGAGTCTGCATTTCTGTCAAGCTCCCAGGAATTCAGATGCTTCCTATCTGAAAAGGATGTAGCAGAAAAGAGAAAAATGAGACATATTTCTAGGGCAGAGGAAAGTATGTGAAGCTTGGAGGTGGTGCTGAAGGGCACTGCTAATGGATTCAATTTCCTCTGGCTAGTTCTCACCTTAGGATCATTGTCCAGCAGGACTGTGAAAGATTATGAGACAATACCCTTCCGGAAGGAGGATGTGTTGGAGCCAATGGGAGAGAACTGTTCCAGGTCTTTGTCTGCTTATTTTGTACAGTTTCAGCAAGTTGAAATCAGACATTTTCTTAAATATTCACCCTTCCATGCTCTCTTCTCCTAGCGCACTGGGAATCCATTTCTCTAGCACTCACCTTGAAATGGTTTTGGAGATTCATTTCTGAGGAAAATAGAGAATCTGTTAATTTTTGAAGCTACTTCGAGGTTGTGAAACAACGTTACAATAATCCAAACGTCATTTGAAGATCAGAATGGTGTTTGAAGACCTCAAATGGCCAACTAAGATGAGAAATACTTGAAAAACCTATCTGAAGAGTGCTTCCCATTGACGGCTATTATTTATTTCTATTTTTCTTGCATGACTTGACTTTTATTTTTCCAGTTCAGTAGGGCAGCCATTCTAAGCACTGTGGACTTACTTACACATCTAAGAATATACTTCCAGTTTTCCCAATAAAAATCCTATCAATCCTAGGGGCATGTGGTACTGATTCACTAGGGGAGGGGGAGAACTATACCCAAGAAACCACTGACTTCCACCACAGCTAAATGGAGTTCTATATCTCCATTCCAGCTGAAACAGATGGGCCCCATGGCCACCATTACTTCCATAGGGAGAGGTGTGTGTTGACTGTAATGAGAGGTTAACATCTCTACAGATTTACAGCCCCAACCAGCCCCAGTCACTGCTCAAATAGCAGTATCTCCTCTTATCACATCTCTTTCATCATAATCTGAGAGATAGCAGTCAGAGTCCAAATAAATGACACAATTTGAGTTCAACTGGTGATTTTTTTTTTTTGTTTCATGGTAGTTATTTCAGGTGTATACTCCCAAGCTCTATGAAATGTGGTGTCATGTCTTTTCCGTACAGGAACCATTGATTTGTAATACTCATTTTCTAGATAATTGTTTTCCTTGGTCTTGTATGGCTGCAAACCACTCCATGGAAAGCAAATACTGTATCTTCTTTTTCTTCTTTTAAAGTGGTCCAGGCTAGATAAGAAAACATGATTTCAGGTTCTTATCCAAAGACTATGCAAACCACCTTGGTTTAGAAATTGGTCTGTAAATCTTACAGTGTCCAGGATATTCTTGGGCACTTAACGTGGTTTCTTGTGGATCAGAATTTTGATACAGCCTGTCCTTAGAATTACAGCATTGCTCTCTGAAGCCAGACTGTAATCGCAAGTACTATAGGAAGTGTTATGAAATGGATAGGAGAGGCACCTGGAGGTTTTGAACTCTGAAAAGAACTTCTGTCTCATTTCCATTTGAGTTTAAAGGTCAGTCCTTTCTGTTGGCAAAACTTAGGTTGTCCTCTGGGACTCACTCAGCCTTGATAAGAGAAAGTTTGCCTGTTTTGCAGGGGTCATGGATACAGGCAGCCACATTGGCTGCTTGGCACCGCTGAAGTCAAGCTGTGTGTGATACTCCTGATAGCCAGGTACAGACCAGCAGTGGTAGGACACAGGTGCTGGGTGAGTGGCCTGTCAGGGGGGAGCACGAGGATAGCTGCTCCCCTGTATTGTACACTGGCTGCACACCGGGCATGTGTACTCACATGTCATTTAATTCCCTCAGCAGCCCTGCAAGACGGGCATTCTCATTTTCATTTCCCAGCGGAGGAAACCGAGTTTCAAAGAGGAGAGGTCTTTAACTTTCTGCCAGGATGACAATGAGAGAATCTGTCAATACAGCTAGCTCACTAGAGTGCCAAAAAATTAACTGAATAGGTCTCCACCCAACCTCATTTGTCTCTTTAGCGTCTTTGTCCTGTCCTGAAGGGAGAGAGGGGTGGAAGGAGGAGGCTGTCAGCGGTTCAAGCTGGGAAAGGACTGCACAGACTCCGAAGGTGAAGAAGACAAACGGAATGAAATCGCTTTGTCTCCATCCTCTAGGATCCAGGTGTGACGTGAATGTGTTTTCACAGGAAAGACATAAATGACCCGGCCAGATTCTCCTTTCTCTGGCAGGGTAGAGAGCAGCTTCCTGGGGTGAGCTGTCCCTGGCATCACTGTCAGCACCCTGGGTGTGGAAGATTCAGGAATCTTCTATCAGTTATGGGGTGCTCACCCATTCTCTAAAGATAGCCCTGTGTCTTCTATCTTGTTAACATTCCGCGTTCAGATAGCTTTTCCCTTGTTATTGTTCAGTGCTGGAGTCAGACATGAGGGAGCATTTCTGTTGCTTTGTTAGGCCTACATTGGGCCTCAGGGGTGAGGATGCTGCGCCTAGGATCTTCACAAAGCTGTGGGGTGAGGCACCACAGACCCCGGTTCTGGAAAGCCTTTCTGGAATCCTCCACAGTGGTCTGGTTTGTCTTCCTCCTTTGAAACTGGGTTTATTTGCTAAGCAAAGGCAGCACCATCACATCTTACTGATGCTCCGAGCAAACATCAGTAGCAAATGATCCTCTTAAACAAGTGCATGTGGCTGGAGGCGATGCTGGGGGCTAAAAGTACAGAATGGACTAAAACCAAAACAACTGCTCAGCCTCAATGCCACCAGCTGTCAGAGGGCCCTTCAGAATACTGATGCCGGAAGGCGTCTCAGCGCTGGCAGCCGTGAGGGGGAGGAGGGGCTTCTTTCCATGTGAGCAAACCCCGAGTTCTGGGCCACGCGTCCTTGACTTCAGCTCTCCCATCCTCCTGGCTGCAGAGAGCCTCAGCCACTGAGGCTGACCTGCGTGGGGGTGTCCAGAGACCTGCCCCTGAGCTGGAAAGGGAAGTGCCCGCTGCACACTAGAGCTCTTTGATTCCAGCAAGCAGTAGTTCTTCCTTGATACTGGGGTGAAATGCTCTTATGTTTTGATTTTGAAAAAAGGAAATCCTTGGATATTTTCATAAAATCCTTGTTCAGACTTAGCAATCTTGTCAGCAGCTCATTCTAAATCACAGATGTTCACTTTCCTGACAGAAGCCTGGAACAGGGCTCTTTGCATGGAAGGGATGTCAGGGAATTTAAAAACATTGTTTATTGGGTGGCCCCCGTGGCTTAGTGAGTAGGGCGCCAGTCTCATATACTGAGGGTGGTGGGTTTGAACCCAGTCCTGGCCGAACTGCAACAAAAAATAGCTGGATGTTGTGGCGGTGCCTGTGGTCTCAGCTACTCGGGGGGCTGAGGCAAAATAATCGCCCAAGCCTAGGAGTTGGAGGTTGCCGAAGCTGTGTGATGCCAAGGCACTCTACCGAGGGTGATAAAATGAGACTCTGTCTCTATAAAAAAAAAAAAAAAAAAAAAAAATTGTTTGAGTTTTTTGTGGGTTAAAAATGTACCTTTTATTCAATAATTTACTTTTTTGGAGGGTATAAAATGATCCTTTATAGAAATATTTTCCTTTGTACTTTTTAACTGGCTGGGCATTCCACTGCACCCCTGTTGGTGTCACCTGTGCTGTCACGAGGGTGGTGCTCATCAGCATTGCAGCCCAGAGAATTAGCAGGGCTGTATCCAGAATCTCTTTAATGGTTCTAGAGAATTCTCTGGCTAAAGATTGGTACCGCATCTGTCTGGCAAGATTGACAATGTCATCAAAAGTGACATTTCGTTGTGTTTAATGTTTTGTTGTTTCCTTCTGTCTCTTGAGGGCTTTGATGATCAGGGCTGAGGCAGAAGGTACCCCGGCCATCTGGACCTGTCTGCTCTGGAGAGTCCATCTCACTGTAATCCTCACACCCTCCAAGTCACTGGTTGCCTTGGTGGAAAGTCAGGGAATTTCGAAGGCTGTTGGCACTTGTGCTACTAGGTGATTGAGTACCCTTGGTTATTAGAGTAATTGGGGCTCATAGAAGTAAGAGGACAAGAGGACTCAGGCTCCTCGCTGGCAGAGCCTCTGGGAAACATATGTGTTTTTAGATAATAGATTTGTCTGTGGGATTAGATGTTTGTGTTTTTTTTGAAACCATCTCAGTTCCCTTTTTCCTTCGCTGGAGTGTTTAGGGATCCTGGTTGCTTCCCAGCTTGTCTGGTTTCCAGTCTTTTTGTTTTCTATCCCAAATTTCTTGCTGAGCAAACTTGTGGTCTCAGTTTTGCCCTGGGCTTGAGGGCTCATCCCACCTCCAGGCTGGGGTGGGGCGAAGGGACTTAAGGGGTTCCAGGTTCCAGTGTCAAGCAGCCTTTGGTGCCAGTTCATCCCCAGTTCTGATAACTGAAGCTGTACATCTTGAGACACCTCCCTGTGCTGTGGATCTGAGAAATGAGCCTCTGTCTAATATGAAAGACCCATTTGTTGTTGTTTTCTCCTTGGAGAAAAAGACCCAGCAGTTGTTGTATTCTCTCCTTAGTTTTTGCATTATTTGACTGTATGTAAGTTATTGTTCCAACAATCTTCCATTTATTTGGATTACTCCAGGTTAGGGATTCTACACGTTTTAAATTTCTCTCTGTTCTTTCTTCTTGAGTACCTTCCCTGGGCAGTTGGTATCATCGCTGATGCTGCCTGTCTGTCGAGGGGCTGAGTGTGTCCATGTGTCTTCATCCCCTTTATAAATAATATGGCATTTCTTCTTGGATTCTGACTGGGAACACACTTTTCTCCCTCCCCCTTCCCTCTCTCCTGTCACCCTCTCCTCTCTTCCCCTTCCCCTCTCCGCTCTCCTCTCCTCTCTCCTCTCTTCCCCTCTCTTCTCTCCTATCCCCTCTCTTCTCTCCTCTCCTCTCCCTTCTCTTCTCTCCCCTCCCCTCTCCTCTCTTCCCCTCTCTTCTCTCCCCTCCCCTCTCCACTCCTCTCCCCTCACCTCTCCGCGCCCCACACAGAACTCAAACCCCAGCACCACCCACCACACACCCCACCCAACACCACGCCAAGCGACGCGCACACCC
>CAUYPK010092058.1:0-11443 GCA_963574355.1 Loris lydekkerianus | reverse complement strand
GTGCCCAAGGACTCATGAGAGACCACACTTGATGCAAGAACACACGAGGCTTTATTCAGGGAAAGCCAGAGCTCTGGGGCCGACACGTATCTCACGCAGGAGACAGAGGAGTCGACCCTGAACTCAAGAAGGGAGCTGTTTTTATAGGGTTCTGGAAGAAGCGGGAAGGAATGGCGCGTTACAATCTTATTGGTTTATTTAAATTGATCCACTCTATCTTTACATGACAGAAGTTTAAATTCAAGTCAAGTTATCGGGGTAGAATAATTCCTTGTATTCGTTTTTCTCAGAACTGCTGCCCCAGCCCTATCACGACCATCTGGAGCCCTGGACAGGCCTTTTCCTGGAACATGGGGCTCTTTGGAGCCCTGGGTGGGTCATTTCCTGGAACAGGGGGCTCATGTGGGGTAGACACCTTGTAACATGCCTGGTCTAGGGCCAGCTAAAATTTTCCATTCTTACACCATGAGCTAGGCTGAGGCCACAGCACTCTAGCCTGGGGAAACAGGTGAGACTCTGAAAAAAAGAAAATCTTCCATAATACCAAGAACTAGGGAAATTTCAACTTGAATGATAAAAGACACCAACACCAAGATAGCACAGATGTTAGAATTATCTGCTAAGGATTCTAATGTAGCCACCATAGAAACGCTTCAACAAACAATTGCCAAGGTCACATATGTATGATTCCATTTGCTTAACAGTCTCAAAATAAGAAGATTATAAAGATAGAAAGCAAATAGTACTTTCCAGGGCATAGAGATGGAAGTGAGAATAGGAATGGTAAGTAGCACTATTTGTGATGATGATTTTAGTGACAGTCACACACATTTACACATGAGATAAAATGGCATATATACACACAAACCGTATGAATGTCTGCTTCTCAGTTTTGATACACTGGACAAAGCAAACATGAGCTCTTCATATTGTCTTTGTAACTTACAGAGAATCTAAAGTTATTTTAAAACAGCATTTCTTAAAAAATTAAGAAACAAGTTAATAAGCACCAAAGCTAAAAAAAAATTAGAACTAAGTGAAAGTAAATCTGAGGAACTACAAGAACTACCTAGAAGGCAACACAGAACAACAAAAAGGTGAAAAATGTGAAAAAAGAGGTTACAAGGCATAGAGGACAGAAGAAGATCTAATATTCTCTCTCTGGCATTGCAGAAGGAGAAAGTATAAGGAATAGGGGAAGAGCAAAAATGAAGAGATAATGTTTGAAAATTTTCTAGAATGTGGGGTGGTGCCTGTAGCTCAAAGGAGTAGGGTGCTGGACCCATATACCAGAGGTGGTAGGTTCAAACCCGGTCCCGGCCAAAAACTGCAGAAAAAAAAGAAGAAAAATTTCTAGAATGTGAACCAAATCTAACTAACAAACAAACAAACAAATAAAATACAAAAATAATAAAATTTTCTAGAATGTGTAAAAGACATAAATGCTTAGATTTGGGAATAAAATGCCAGGAGGGATTACATAAAAAGAAATTCATATATAAAAATATTGGTCTGATGCTATAGCTCACACCTATAATCCCAAAACTCCGGGACACTAAGGCCAGTGGATCCCTTGAGCTCAGGAGTTTGACACCAGCCTGAGCAAGAGTGAGATCCGGTCTCTAAAAATAGGCGGGCATTGTGGCAGACGCCTGTAGTCCCAGCTACTCAGGAGGCTGAGGCAGAGGGTCACTTGAACCCAAGAGTTTGAGGTTGCTAAGCTAAGACCCCACAGCACTCTACCAAAGGTGACCAAGTGAAACTCTGTCTGAAAACAAACAAACAACAACAACAACAACAAAAAACAAAGAAAGAAATTGACATAAGAAAATATCGGCCAGGTGCTGTAGCTCATACCTATAATCCCAGCACTCTGAGAGACTAAGGCCAGTGGATCCCTTGAGCTCAGGAGTTTGAGACCAGGCTGATCAAGAGTGAGCCCTGGCCTCTACTAAAAATACAAAAACGAGGTGGGCATCTGTAGTCCCAGCTACTCAGGAGGTTGGGGCAAGAGGATCACTTCAGCCCAGGAGTTTGAAGTTGCTGTGAGCTGTGACACCATGGCACTGTAGCTTGGGGTAACAGAGTGAGACTCTGTTTCAAAAAAAAAAAAAAAAGAAAGAAAGAAAATATTACTGAAAAACTGAGGAACATAAAAGACAAAGAGAAGATCCTTAAAAGGTAGAGAACATGAAAGTCTTGGTACTGAATTAGCACAACTTTGGAAATCCTGAAAGAATGACATTCACTCTAGTGGAAAATAATACAGACTGAAAGGACTGTAACCCTACCAGACATGAGACTATACTTAACCTGAGACTGTGCTCAAAACGAAGAAGACAGGCCGGGCCCAGTGGCTCACAACTGTAATACCAGCACTTGGAAGGCCGAGACTGGATTGCCCTGAGGTCACTGGTTCGAGACCAGCTTGAGTAAGAGCAAGACCCCATCTCAAAAAAATAGCCAGGCATTGTGGTGGGCACCTGTAGTCCCAGCTACTTGGGAGGCTGAGACAAGAGAATGGCTTAAGCCCAAGAGTTTGAGGTTGCTGTGAGCTATGACAGTACATCACTCTACTGAGTGTGACAAAATGAAACTCTGTCTCAAAAAAAAAGAAGATTTGGGGTTTTATGACTCTGTTTTGACTTGCCTTTGTTCTAAACTTTAGATTTATAATCAGTGGTTTATATTTCTTTGGATATTAACTCATAATTTCAAAGATACTTAATTTTTATATTTAATTTTCTGTCATAGTTCAATATTAGGAGGGGATCCATATGGTTTAAATTTGGGGCTTTTTATAGTATATTGGCAACACTGAATTATAAGAATATCTTGATGCGGGTGGCACCTGTGGCTCAAGGAGTAGAGGGTTGGCCCCATATACCGGGGGTGGCAGGTTCAAGCCTGGGCCTGGCCAAAAACTGCAGAAAAAAAAAAAAAAAGAAAGAATATCTTGATGCTATCATTGACAGCACTATGTAATTTCTGGTGAGCAATGTTGAACATTTGTGGGGTCTCAAGTTAATGTGACTAATATTCTTACAGTTTATTCTTGCAGTTCAAACCAATTTCTGTTATTAAGAATATTTAAATTGCCAGACAGGCTCAGTGCCCATAACACAGTGGTTACAGTGCCAGCCACATGCACATAGGCTGGCAGGTTCGAACGCAGCCCAGGTCAGCTAAACGACAACTTCATGAGAACTTCAACAAAAAAAATAGCTGGGTGTTGTGGTGGGCACCTGTAGTCCCAGCTGCTTGGGAGGCTGAGGCAAGGGAATCGCTTATGCCCAAGAGTTTGAGGTTGCTGTGAGCTGTGACACCACAGCACTCTATTGAGGGTGACATAATGAGATTCTATCTCAAAACAAACAAACAAACAAATAAATAAATAGGTTCAGCGCCTGTAGCTCAAGCAGCTAGGGCACCAGCCACATACACCGGAGATGGCGGATTTGAATACAGCCCGGGACGTTAAACAACAATGACAACTACAATCAAAAGTAAATAAATAAAGAAATAGCCAGGCATTGGTCCCAGGGATATTCAAAATTGCAGCGGTTGGTGTTGGGAGCATGGCCTCATGAAGCATAGCAGTATTATCCTGATAAACTGCTTATCTAGTCTCTCAAGGGGAGTCTCAAGTGAAGAGAACAGAAGCTGGAAGGTGTTGGGGGTAAGTCCCCATTCCTTCCGTCTTGATTTCCCATTGGGGGGACCACCAGGGTAAGGCTTTCTGACTCTCTCCACTCCCACCTTAACCCCATGGTGGAGCGGGAGGGTATGCTGCCATTGGTGGGTTTGGTTGAAGAAATGGATTCGAAGCCTGTCTCACCCCGCCTGGGCTTTCCCTTTCAAGCTGCCTGCCCACCGACAATGTAGCTTTTCTCTGCTCCTGGGCCCATCTCTGCTTCTCCAGTTACCGTGCTCTGCCTTAAGATGATGGGTAAGTTTACACCTGAGGTAAGTAAAGTAGTAGGAAGCCAGTGGTGACATTCTCCCATCCAGTTTTTATAAAAAACTAAGCTAGTCTTCGTATCACTATATAATCGTCTTTTATCCCTTATTCTCAAGTAGTTCAGGATTTATGAGTAATGTCATTTATTGGCCCCCTATAGACCCAACAATGTCCTCAGTTGACTCTGGTCAGCATCTGTAGAACTCTTCTCTCTTGTATAACCTGAAGGGGTTTCTTCGGTAAGGAGTTTCACAGAAGACACAGGGAGTATCCAGCCAGTTCCTCCCTCAGCCTGACTTCTCTGCTGCTCTTCTGTAATGAACCGGCCTGACAGCCCTTACTTCTTATGGACCTGACTTAAAGATCATCTTTTCTTCTTTTTCCTATTGCGTTGATGAGGGTTTGAGATGTCAGAGCAGATGAATAACAACACTGTGTATACAAAATTACTTCCAGAAAATTCTCTCAAGACACCTACTCAGATGTAGACAATATATATCAAGACATGAATTATTGGACATTCTTTTTTTTTTTTTTTTGCCCTGGCTATAGTGCCATGGCATCACAACTCACAGCAACCTCAAACTCATGGGCTTAAGCAATTATCTTGCCTTAGCCTCCCAAGTAGCTGAGACTACAGGTACCTGCCACAACACCCGGCTATTTTTCGTTGCAGTTGTCATTGTTGTTTAGCTGGCCTGGTGGGATCCAATCCACCACCCTCGGTGTATGTGGCTGGCACCGTAACCACTGTCCTAGGGGCACTGAGCCCAAAATATATAATTTTAAAAATATAAGTAATTACCGTCTATAAAATGCTATCTCGAGCACTTGAAGATGAGGAAGCTAATAACAACATTTTGAAAAATAGCATATAGTGAAAGCATTATTATTTAGCAAAAGAAAAGCATAGAGATCCTTTAAAATAGGTGTAATAGGGCCAGGTGTGGTGGTGCATACCTACAATCCTAGTACTCTGGGAGGCCAGGCAGGTGGATTGCCTGAGCTCAGGAATATGAGACCAGTCTGAACAAGAGTGAGACCTTGTCTCTAAAAAATTATTCGGGTGTTGTGGTGGGCACCTATAGTACCAGCTACTCGGGAGGCTGAGGCAAAATGATTGCTTGAGCCTGAGAGTTTGACAAAGTAAGACTCTGTCTCAATCAATCAATCAATCGATCAATAGGTGTGTAAAGATAATTGAAATGAGGCTCAAAGTGATTAAATATCTTTTCCAGTGTCAGAGCCAGGGAATGAGGAAAGAAGTTCCAGAATGTCTATTTTTCAATTACAGATCATTCTCTTTCTGGTTCATTCACGAGGCAGGCTACTGACCTTTCATCTGTAAGTCACGTGTTTTATACAGTTTGTAGGAGTGGGTGATGGATTTGCTTTGATCGTATGTGTGATTGACGGTTATAACAATGTTGGGTAAGGATAAGGTGGGCTGCCAGTTTGTGGTTGGGGAGTAGAGCAAGGGACTTGTCTGCCGAGGGACCTTACTAATATTTCATTGACTCCCTGTTTCCTTAGCCCTTGAACAATCACTACCCACTGCCCCAACCATTGTCACTGTTTACGGAGTGTTCAGTCAATGCCAAGTGCTATGCTGAGCACTTCACACAATATAATTTCATCTTTGCAACATCCTCACGAAACCAATGTTACCCACTTTGTAGATGAAGGAACTAAGGTTTAGAAAGTTTCTTACGTAACTTTCTGGAGGTCACTCAGCTACTGGAATTAGGAATCAATTTATGGTATATTAATCTGTGCTTCTTCATATGCTCTTTGTGATAATTGCCAGATAGTATTTCCCTGTCATAATTATTTTTTGCCAAGTAGCGTAAGGTCTTAAATTAAGGGCCAAGACTCAATGTTTTAATTTCTTTGTATTCTTCCACTGACTAGACTTGTTTCCAAATCTCTGTTTTCTTGTCTGAAAAATGAAAAACGCCAAGTATTCTCTTTAGCTACTTTGCAGAACATACAGTTCTCCAAGTGCATTAATACGATACTGTGATTGTTCTCTCTATGCTCTTATTGTGCCTGCTGACTCACAGATGTCAATAAAAACTTGTTTTTCACTAAAATTTAACTGAGATACTTGTCATAGCAGCCTCTACACCTAGAAAGAAAGAGTCTGAGAATGAGGATCTGGGCTCTTTACCTTCCTCTTTTCTTCAGTTAAATTTGATTTCACAAATATGAAATAGCTAGCATCTATTTTTCAATCTTCCTTTAATCTTTCTTAGTCACGCCCTGTGACTGATCCAGAGCTCCCTCCCTGGGTGACTAGAGAGATGTGGTCAGGGAAGTACAGAAAAGATGTAGGAGAATTTATCCGGCATCCAGTGTGGGATAGATAACCAGGCTCTGTGAAATGTGTGCGTGTTCTTATCACCAAGTCTTCATTTGGAAGTTAATTGAGCAAAACCCATGATGGTGCTTGGAAAACAATGGTTAGTGTCAGATACAGACATACTGAAAAGTAACCGCTCCTGGGAACTAAGCATTATCCTTTTTAAAATTATTTCATAATTAAGGCTGGGTGCAGTGGCTCACGCCTATAATTCCAGCACTCTGGGAGGCCAAGTCGGGTGGATTGTATGAGCTCATGGTTTGAGACCAGTCCGAGCAAGAGTGAGACCTCATCTCTAAAAATAGCCGGGCGTTGTGGTGGGCGCCTATAGTCCTAGCTACTAGGAATGCTGAGGCAAGAAGATGTCTTAAGCCCCAGAGTTTGAGGTTGCTACGAGCTGTGATGCCACAGCACTCTATGGAGGGTGACAAAGTGAGACTCTGTCTCAAAAAAAATTATTTTATAATTTTGCAAATTCCTAATCATTACAAATGTGCCTCTAATCTAGAAGAAGTCAGGCAACCTATATTTAGAAAACCCTCCCTTTTCCAGTTTCAAAAAACTGCCTCAATTGTGTGGTTTGTGATATCTTTTTTTTGTTTGTTTTCCAGCCAGGTCTGGGTTTGAACCCACCACTGGCATATGGGGCCAGCGCCCTACTCCTTTGAGCCACAGGCACCACCTGTTTGTGATATCTTATTTACCCTGTAGTATTTACCATAGGCAGGGAAGAGGCAACAAATTTCCCCTTTGCCACTCCTGAAATTGTCAGAGCTTTGCTATTCTGCTTGTCTCTGGATAAATTTTCTCTAAAAGAAAAGGAAGTTGAGTTATTTTCCGTGTCCGCATCATTCTGTAGTGCAGAATTTTACTATAAGCTCTCAAGAGCACTTACTCAGCAAGGTGTAAAGCCTGCCACAGTGAGCTCTGCAGAGTGCTGTGCTGTCACTGCCTCTAGCTGGTCAGAGGACGTAACGACAGAAGAGTAGTGATGAGAGATGGAGAGGGACGGGCAGCAAGTGAACACAAACTGGAATCAAAACAAAATTAACTTAAATTCAGAGAAAAGACACTTGGTTTAAAAAAAATAAAGGCTGGGTGCGGTGGCTCATCCTTATAATTCTTGCACCGAGGAAGGCTGAGACAGGTGGATTGCTCAGGAGTTGAAGACCAGCCCAAGACCTGTCTCTACCCCAAACAGAAAAATTAGATGGGCACTGTGGCTGGTACTTGCAGTCCCAGCTGCTTGACAGGCTGAGGCAAGGGAATCTCCTAAGCCCAGGAGTTTGAAGTTACTGTGAGCTATGATTCTGTAGCACTTTACCCAGTGCAAAAGAGTGAGATTGTCTCAAAAAAACAGAAAAAATTTAAATAAACATATTTCAGATACAAATGTATCATTTATAAATGATATAAATGGCAATCCTGAATCATTCTAGACAGAAAAAGATGCAAAATAGAGAAGCAACCCTCATACTGGAAAAGTGAGCTGCACAAAATTACCTTTAGCTTAAAAACGAAGGCTGACACATAGCAAGGTTTGTGTATCTGGTCCAGCATAGGTGGGGCATAGAGAGTTCTAGCAGTTAAATTCTAAAGAAGGCCCAGGGTGGTGGCTGACACCTGTAATCCTAGCACTCTGGGAGGCCAAGGTGGGTGGATGCTTGAGCTCAGGAGTTCAAGACCAGCCTGAGCCAGAGTGAGACCCATTCTCTACCAAAAATAGAAAAACCGAGCTGGGCATGGTGGTGCACAACTGTAGTCCTAGCTACTCAGAGGCTGAGGCAAGAGGATCTCTTGAGCCCTAGAGTTTGAGGTTGCTGTGACCTATGACACTCTACCCAGAATCTGTCTCAAAAAAAAAATTCTAAAGAGAACTTAGCCCTGAAAAAAAGTGGTTAGGGTACTGGCCACATGCTCCACGGCTGGTGGGTTTGAACCTAACCCTGGCCTGCTAAACAAACAAAAAAACAAAAAAAAAGATAAAATTCAAACATAAACGATAATGTGAAAGTCAAGCAAGAGGAAATACAGTAAACAAAGAATAGAAAAAAATGTTAGCCAGCCAATTTAGTCCCACGTCTCCCAAGTAGCTAGCACTACAGACTTCCATCACAATGCCTGGCTATTGTTTTTTGTTGTTGTTGCAATTGTCAGTGTTGTTTAGCTAGCCAGGGCTGAGTTCGAACCTGCCACCCTCGGGGTATGTGCTCAGTGCCCGTAGCATAGTGACTAAACACTGATTAAACACTGTGATTAAACACTGTGTTCACAGTGACTAAACACTGCTACGGGTGCTGAGCCCTGGCTATTTTTTTGTTGCAGTTGTCACTGTTGTTTAGCTGGCCCGGGCCGGGTTTGAACCCGCCAGCCTCACTGTATGTAGCCAGTGCCCTACCCACTGAGCTATGGGCACCACCAACATTTTGGACTGCAGATATATTTTTTCTTTTCTTTTCTTTTCTCTTTTCTTTTCTTTTCTTTTCTTTTCTTTTCTTTTCTTTTCTTTTCTTTTCTTTTCTTTTCTTTCCCTCCTTTCCTCCCTTCCTTCCTTCTTTCTTTCTTCCCTCCTTCCCTCCCTCCCTCCCTTCTTTTCTTACTTTTTGCCTCTCTCCCTCCCTCCTTCCATCTCTCCCTCTTTCCTTTTGGCAGGGTCTTTCTCTGTCTCCCATGCTAGAATGCCATGGCTTCAGCCTAGCTTACTGCAACCTCAAACTCCTATGCTCAAGCAATCCTCCTGCCGCAGCCTCCCAGGTAGCTGGGACTACAGGTACACACCACCATGCCTGGCTCATTTTTCTAATTTTTTTTTTTTTTTTTTTTTTGTAGAAATGGGGGTCTCTATCTTGGCTCAATCTGGTCTTGAACAATCAATTCAATCCTCTGGCCACAATCAATCTTCCCATCATGGCCTCCCAAAGTGCTGGGATTACAGGAGTAAGTCACTGCACCTGGCCCTGTTTTCTTCTAAATGCTTGTATTTTTTACTTTTTTTCATTTTCTCTTTCACTTTAGCCAACAATACTGGCTCCACCATCATCTGAACTTTCTCACACCTTTTTGTGTCAGGGACAGCCTCTAATGGTCTAGCTCTTGTTCAGAGGCATCCAGGCTCCCTCATCTCAGCTCAATGTTATAGACATACTTTTTTTCCAGGTTTTCAAAAACTCCTGGTTCTATATGTCTGATTGTCCAGTGTAACCTATTCCATGAATCCCAGGGATGTCTCGAGGCTAATGAGAACATTAGAATTCTTATTTATGAACTTAGCCCAGTTCTTAAGATAATACTTAGTTTTAATAGTTTGTACAGAACTAGTTAAAATTCTAGACACTTTAAGTGAATGTTTTTGAACATTAGTCAGGTGTGGGACCATTTATGAGGCCATGTTTCAGTTACACCATTTACTGAGAAATTTTTATTTACGTTCTAATTTTTCCTGAGGTATCCATATAGACATAGCAGATAATATTTAACATTGCACAAATTTTTTCAGTGTAGTCGATAGGCAAGTTTTCTTGAGCCTTGAGGCTTCAGAGTAAATATATTTATGGTATATAATTCTATACTCTTTGGCCAGTCTCTTAATTTTATTTAACAGATTAGTTTAGTAAAATAGTTATGTCTCATTTTATGAGCTGATATTGTAGACAAGTCTGGAATTTAATACAGGTGGTTTACAGCCTCTTTTTTTCTTGAATTATTTTTCTCTATAATTTTTCATTTTACTAAAGATAAATTATAGCAGAACTAACTTAGTTGTCAAAATAAACTGTACCTTCAGTATACTGGGTCTGATTATTTGCATAAAGTGCAACAAGAATTATTATTAGCCATCTGGGCTTTTCTTTTTCCTTTTCTTTCTTTCTTTTTTTTTTTTTTTTAATTGATTTTGCTGGAATCTTTTGTAAGGATCCTCAGGTCAGACTTGAAAGCCTTTCACAAACCCAGGTTTCATCTGTGCCATTAGATACCTGTATGCATTGGGTAAGTTCCTCTTCTTTGAGGTTCCAAGCACATTTTGCTTCCTGGACCCGTTAGAAGGTGACTTTTGTTACTTACTACAGATCAGGAAATGTTACTGATGGGTATCTGGCCAGTTTTTCCAGAGGGCTTTTTTATTGGCTTTAGAAAGTTAACCTTAATTCCTTAACACAGTCTGGACACCTCTGGAAATGCTATTCCAGTTAAAGCCTTTGTAAAATAACTAATGTCTTCAATATTTTTTTTTTTTTCTCTCAGAGACAGAGTCTCACTTTGTTGCCCTCAGTAAAGTGCTGTGGTGTCACACCTCATAGCAACTGCCAGCTCTTGGGCTTAGGTGATTCTCTTGCCTAGGCCTCCCGAGTAGCTGGGAGTAAGGTGCCCGCCACAATGCCCAGCTATTTTTTTTTTTTGTTGTTGTTGTTGTTGTTGCAGTTTACCCATGGCTGGGTTTGAAACCACCATCCTCAGTATATGGAGCTGGCACCCTACTCTCAGAGCCACAGGAGCCATCCAATAATTTTTCTTTTTTTTTTTTGAGACAGAGTCTCAAGCTGTCGCCTTCAGTACAGTGCTGTAGCATCACAGCTCACAGCAATCTCAAAATCTTGGGCTTAAGTGATTCTCTTGCCTCGGCCTCCCAAGTAGCTAGGACTACAGGCACCTGCTACAATGCCCAGCCATTTTTCGGTTGTAGTTGTCGTTGTTGCTTAGCAGGCCCAGGCCTAGGTGTATGTGGCCATTGCCCTGCTGACTGAGCTATGGGCGCCACGTGACAATGATTTCTATATGTTTTTAGCATACCAAATAAGCTTAATATGTCTTTTTAAAAAGACTAAATTGAGAGCTTTGATTCTGGAAGGTTTGTCGAATATCAAAGACTTAAAATATTTGTTCAAACAAGATTACAGGTTAAAATATTTTAAAGGCAATACATAGTTAACTGAATTACATGTACATTCCTTTACAAATTTCTTTTTCTTTCTTTTTTTTTTTATTAAATCATAGCTGTGTACATTAATGCGATCATGGGGCACCATACACTGGTTTTATAGATCGTTTGACACATTTTCATCACACTGGTTAACATAGCCTTCCTGGCATTTTCTTAGTTACGTGTTAAGACATTTATATTC
>CAUYPK010092053.1:0-17860 GCA_963574355.1 Loris lydekkerianus | reverse complement strand
ATAAAGCAGACCCTAATGGATATGAACAACTTAATATCTTCCTGCACTATAATAGTTGGAGATTTTAACACCCCTTTGAGTTTTGGATAGATCCTCCAAGAAGATACTAAACAAAGAAATATTAGACTTAAACCTGACCCTAGAACAAATGAACTTACAGACCAGTGTATGGTGCCCCATGATCGCATTAATGTACACAGCTATGATTTAATAAAAAAATATTAATTATAAAAACAAAACAAAACAAAACAAAAAAACCCCAAAGACTTACAGACCTCTACAGAACATATCACCCTAATAAAACTGAATATACATTTTTCTGATCAGCCCATGGGTCAACCTCCAAAATAAATCATATTCTAGGACACAAGTCTATCCTCAGCAAATTTAAAAGTGTAGAAAGTCTTCCTTGTATCTTCTTGGACCACCATGGAATGATAATTGAACTCAACAGCAACGGGAATCTTCATTTTCAAACAAAGTCATGGAAGCTAAATAATCTGAGGCTGACTAATGGCTTGGTCAAAGATGAGATTAAGAAGTAAATCACCAAATTTTTGGAACTAAATGATAACAAAAACACAAATTATCAAAACCTGTGGGATACTGCAAAGGTAGTTCTAAGAGGAAAATTTATAACATTGGAAGCCTTCATCAAGAAAACAGAAAGAGGAAGCCAACAACTTAATGGATCATCTCAAGTAACTGGAAAAGGAAGAACATTGCAACCCCAAACCCAGCAGAAGAAAAGAAATAACCAAAATTAGGGCAGAATTAAATGAAATTGAAAACAAAATCATTCAGAAGATCAAGGAAACAAAAAGTTGGTTTTTTAAAAAGATTAACAAAATTGATAAACCTTTGGCCAATCTAACCAGAAATAGAAAAGTAAAATATCTAATATCGTCTATCAGAAATGATAAAGGAGAAATAACAACAGACACTTCAGAAATTTAAAAAATCCTAAATGATAATTACAAAAATCTCAATTCCCAGAAATATGAAAATCTGAAGGAAATGGACCAATACCTGGAAGCATGCCACATTCCTAAACTCAAGCAGAAAAAATTAGGTATCTTGAATAGACCTATATCAACCACTGAAATAGCATCAACAATATGAAATCTCCCTATAAAGAAAAGTCCAGGATCAGATGACTTAACATCTAAATTCTATCAAACCTTTCAAGAGGAACTAGTACCTATATTATAGAATGTTTTCCAAAGCATAGAAAAAGAAGGAATACTTCCCAACACATTCTATGAAGCAAACATCACCCTGATCCCCAAACCAGGAAAGGATCCAACAAAGAAAGAAAATTATAGACAAATATCATTAACTGATATCAATACAAAAATATTCAATAAGAATATTTTCAATATTCAATATTGAATTCAAATTCAAAGCACATTCCCAGAAATATGAAAATCTGAAGGAAATGGACCAATACCTGGAAGCATGCCACATTCCTAAACTCAAGCAGAAAAAATTAGGTATCTTGAATAGACCTATATCAACCACTGAAATAGCATCAAAGCACACAGGATTCAACAATCCACCAAAAAAAATTATACACCACGATCAAGTTGGTTTCATTCCAGGGTTATAGGGTTGTTTCAACATATGCAAATCTATAAATATAATACATCACATCAATAAAATAAAAAACAAAGACCATATGATTCTCTCAATTGATATAGAAAAAGCCTTTGATAATATCCAGAAGCCTTTCATGATCAGAATTCTTAAGAAAATAGGCATAGAAGGGACACTTCTTAAACTGATAGAGACCATTTACAGCAAACCCACAGCCCATATCATATTGAATGGTACAAAATTGAAAACATTTCCACTCAGTTCAGGAATGAGGCAAGGATGACCACTGTCTCCACTGCTATTTAATGTAGTAATGGAAGTCTTAGCTATCACAATCAAGCAAGAGAAGGCAATCAAGGGTATCCAAATAGCGTCAGAGGAGATCAAACTTTCACTCTTTGCTGATGACAGGATCCTATCATCCTGGAAAATCCCAGGGACTCAACTTCAAAACTCTTCGAAGTGATCAAGGAATACAGCAGCATCCCAGGATACAAAATTAATACTTATAAGTCAGTAGCTTTTATCAACAATAGTCAAGCTGAAAAAAAAAAGAAGGACAGTATTCCTTTTACAATAGTGCCAAAGAAGATAAAATATCTGAGAATTTACCTAACAAAAGAGGTGAAAGATCTCTATAAAAAGAACTATGAAACTCTGAGAAAAGAAATAGCTGAAGATATTAACAAGTGGAAAAACATACCATGTTCATGGCTGGGTAGAATCAACATTGTTAAAATGTCCCATACTACCCAAAGTAATCTACATATTTAATGCAATCCCTATTAAAGCACCATTGTCATACTTTAAAGAACTTGAAAAATTAGTACTTCGTTTTATATGGAATCAGAAAAAACCTCGAATAGTAAATACATTACTCAGAAATAAGAACAAATCAGGAGGAATCACATTACCAGACTTCAGGCTATACTATAAATCTATAGTGATCAAAACAGCATGGTACTGGCACAAAAACAGAGCGGTAGATTCATGGAACAGAATAGAGAACCAAAAGATGAACCAAGCTACTTATTGTCATTTGATCTTCGACAAGCCTATCAAAAATATTTAGTGGGTGAAATACTCCCTATTTAACAAATGGTGCTGGGTGAACTGGCTGGCATCCTGTAGAAGACTGAAACTGGAATCCTCACCTTTCACCATCAACAAAAATTGATTTTCACTGGATAAAAGATTTAAACTTAAGACATGAAACTATAAAAATACTAGAAGAGAGTGCACGGAAAACACTTAAAGAAGTTGGCCTTGGAAAATATTTTATGAAGAGGACCCCCCAGGCAATTGAAGCAATACCAAAAATCCATTACTGGGATCTGATCAAACTAAAAAGCTTTTGTGCAGCCAAGAGCACAGTAAGTAAAGCTAACAGACAACCTTCAGAATGGGAGAAGATTTTTGCAAGTTATGCTCCTGACAAAGGTCTGATAACTAGAATCTACAGAGAACTCAAACTAATCAATAAGAAAAGAATAATAACCCCAGTGGACAAGAGACTTGAACAGAAACTTCTCTGATAAAGGCAGGTGCATGGCCTACAAACATAAAAAAATGCTCATCATCATCACCTTAATCATCAGAGAAATGCAAATCAAAACCACTCTGGTATATCATCTAACTCCAGTAAGATTAGCCCACATCACAAAATCCCCAAATTAAAGATGTTGGTGTAGATGCAGAGAGAATGGAACACTTCTGCACTGCTGGTGGGAATACAAGCCAATACAACCTTTTTGGAAAGAAGTTTTGGAAAACACTCAAGGAACTAAAAGTAGAACTATCATTTGATCCTGCAATTCCTCTACTAGGTATATACCCAGATGATCAAAAATTATTTTACAACAAACAAAGATATCTGCACCAGAATGTTCATTGCAGCCCAATTCATAATAGCCAAGACATGGAAACAGCCCAAGTGCCCATCAACCCATGAACAGATTAACAAATTGTGGTATATGTATACCATGGAATACTATGCAACCATAAAAAAGATGGAGACTTCACATCTTTTATGTTTACCTGGATGGAGCTGGAACATATTCTTCTTAGTAAAGTATCTCAAGAATGGAAAAAAAAAAAAAAAGTATCCAATGTACTCAATACTAGTGTGAAATCAATATATAACCACCTACACACTTATACAAATGGCAAAACATAACTATAGTCCCGAAGGTTGAAGGGATGAGGTGAGAGTGGGGCGGGAAGGGGGATATGGGAGGAGGGAAGGTATTTGGGGGGACCTCACCTAATGTGCATGATGCAATGGTACATTTCAAAACTACTAAGAAATGAGTATAATTGTGATGGATGTGTTACTTAGTCCAGTGTAAAAACATTTCACATTGTATATTAAAGCAGTACCCTGAACCCCAGAAATGCATCAATGTACAAAGTTATGATTTAATAAAAAATACTTAATAATAAAAAACAATCCCCCAAATGAAGATAATAATTGTCCGCCTGTTGCTCAAGCGAGCCTTGAATTTTCCCCATTATAATTCAGAAGAAAGGACAATATGTTCAGTTTTTAACTTTCTTTTATAAGCTGTTCAAAGCAATTGATTCTTTTTTGAACCTCTCAATACCACTCTTAGATATTCATGGACTTAGCTGTGGTTTGGCACCATTAACATAAACTGGCTTCATTGACACACTTTGGATCCAGCATACCAGGACACCAGCTTGCGGAACTCCAGAAAACTGACCTGTGTTGCCTTAAGCCAAGTCAATTTAGCAAACATTTTTGGACCATCCTTCTAACTATCTTCTGTAATAAGTGCTCTGGGGGTGATGGTTGGAAAAACATTCTTCCTCAAATGGGTTTGAGGCTAATTTGAAAAGAGAAAAGTAAAAACAAAATAGAACCATTGTGGTTTTGATTTACATTTGCCTAATGTGTAGTGATGTTGAACACTTTTTCATCTGTTAGCTATTTTCTTTTGAAAAGCTTCTGTTCAGATATTTTGCCCACTTTTTAACTAAGGTCAGAGCAGAATTAAATGTAATGAAAAACAAAAAATATATAGAAGATTAACAAAACAAAAAGTTGATTCTTTGAAAAGATAAACAAAATGGACAGAACTTTCACTAGATTAACTAGAAATATGAACAGAAGGACTCTAATAGCTCCCTAGGAAATAAATAAGGAGATGTTGCAACCAATAGAAAAAAAGTACAAAATATCATCAGTGAATACTATAAAATATCTATGTGCATACACTCAAAAGAATTGAAAAAATAGAAAAATTCCTGGACGCACACAACCTCATAGTATCTAGGAATTCTATTTGCTGTACAAATAATTTAGAACTCTTATTTGTCAAGGACACAAATTTTAAAAATCTATTAAAAAACATTAAATGTCAGTATGGAAAAATGGAACAATAATTAACATTTTAAAGATATTAATTCTCTTCAAGTTTATCTATATCAGGGGTCAGCAAACTAGGACTGGAAAGCTGAGTCCAGACTACTTTCTCTTTTTATAAACAAAAGTTTATTGGAACATTAGCAATTCTCTTTGTTTAAATGTATCTGTGCCTTTTGTTTTGTAATAGCAGAGTAGTTACAACAAAGACTATATGACTTGCAAAGCCCATATTTCCTATTTGGCTTTTATTAAAAAGTGTGCAGATGTCTCATATGTACATACAATGATATTCCATGGAAATGGTACTCAGTATTTTTTGGTTTAATTTTAATTTCTAATTTTTTAAACTATTATTATGTAATAGTTATATATATTTATAGTGTACATGCAATGTTTTGGTACAAGGAGTGTTAATCAAATCAATGTAATTAGGGTATCCATCATCTCAAATAATTATTATATCTTTATGTTAGGAACATTCTAATTTTACATGTTTAGTTATTTTAAAGCATGTTATAACTTACTATTGACTATAGTCACTTTGTTGTGTTGTCAAATATTATTCATTCTATCTATCTAATTGTATTTTTATACCCATTAACAACCCCTATTTTATCCACCCCTCTCACCACCCTTTCTAGCCTCTGGCAATCATTGTTGTATTCTGTGTCTTCATGAGAGCAATTGGTTTAATATTTAGCATCCTTATATGACTGAGAACATGCAAGATTTGTCTTTCTGTGCTTGGTTTATTTCAATTTACACAATGTTTTCTAGTTCCATTCACATTGTCACAATGGCAGCATTTCATTCTTTTTTGCAGCTACATAATATTCCATTATGTATATGTCCCACAATTTCTTTATCTATTCATCTGTTGATGGTTACTTAGGTTGATTACAAATTATCATGATTAGTGTTGCAACAAAAATGGGAGTGAAGATATCTTTTTGGTATACTGCTTTTCTTTCTTTTGAATATATACTCAGTAGTGGGATTGATGGCTCATGTGGTAGTTCTATTTTCAATTTTTTGAGACACTTCCCTACTTATTTCCACAGCAGTTGTACTAACTTACATTATTGACACCCATGTACAAGGGTTCCTTTTTCTCCACATCTTTGCCAGCATTTGTTATTGGCTGTCTTTTTGATAAAAGCCATTTTAACTGGATGAGATATCTCATTGAATTTGTAATTTGCATTTCCCTGAAGACTAATGATGTTTATTTTAGCATTTGTTTATATTCCTGTTGGCCATATGTAAGTGTTCTTTTGAGAAATGTCTATTCAGACATTTTGCCCATTTTTTAATTGAATCATTTGAATTTTTCCTATTGAGTTGTTGGAGCTGCTTGTATTTAATATATTCCAGTCATTAATTCTTTGTCAGATGAGTAATTTGAAAATATTTGCTCCTATTTTGTGAGTTTCTCTTCACTTTGTTGATTGTTTCTTTTGCTGTACATGCACAGATGATTTTTAGCTTGATGTGATCTCATTTGTCCAATGTTGTTTTGGTTGTTTGTGCTTTGGGGGTATTATTCAAGAAGTCAGTGCCCAGACCAATGTCCTGAAGCATTTACCAAATGTTTTCTTTTAGTAGTTTCATAGTTTCAAGTCTCAATTTTAAGTCTGTAATCCATTTTGATTTATGTATATGGTGAGAGGTAAGGGTCTGGTTTCATTCTTCTGCATATGGATATCCAGTTTTCCCAGCACCAATTATTGAAGAAACTATCCTTTTCCCAATGTATGCTCCTGGCACCTTTGTCCAAGATAAGTTAATTACAGTTGCATGGATTTGTTTCCAGGTTCTCTGTTCTGTTCCATTGGTCTGTGTGTCTGGTTTTACGCAGTATCATACTGTTTGGGTTACTGGAGCTATGTAGTATAACTTGAAGTCAGGTAATGTGATTCCTCTAGTTTTGTTCTTTTTGTTCAGGATGGCTTTAGCTATTCTGTACTCAGTATTTTTTGAGGAGCTTGATGAACTTACTTTAAAATTACATAAAGAAAAAAACATGAATAAAGTTAATTCTGAGAAAAACAGTGGAGTTTTGCCTTGTCAGGTCCCATAATTCCACACACTGGAAAGCTATTTTAATTGAAACAATGTGGTACCATGTAGGAACAAACAAAAAGGCTCAGATGCACAACAGGTGCAGACCCAACTACACTTGACCTTTGAACAACATGGGTTTGAACTGCAGGATTCCACTTACATGCTGATTTTCTTTGGCCTCTGTCACCCATCGGAAAGCAAGACCAAACCTCCCTCCCCTTCTTTCTGCTTAGCCTACTCAACTACTCAGTATGATGACTGGGAGAGGGAAGAACTTTAGGAAGTATCCATTTAATGAACAGTAAATATATTTTCTCTTCCCTATGTTTTTCTTGATAACATTTTTTCTGTAGCTTATATTATTGTCAGAATATAATATATGTAGTATAATACCTATAACATACAAAATACAGTAATCAATTGTTTATGTTTTTGGTAACACTTCTAGTCAGCAGTAAGCTATTACTAATTAAGTTTTGGGGAACTAAAAAGTTGTATGTAGATTTTTGACTATGTGAATGTCTATTCCCCAAATCTCATGTTGTTCAAAGGTCAAGTATATTGGGAACATGTGATAAGATAGACACGTTGCCACAAATTAGTGAGAAAAGGATGGTTTGGTAAATGGTTTTGTTAAAGGTGACTCATTATATAAAAAGTTGTATAGAATCCCTTCCCCAGAAGCTCATCGCATTGGTAAATGTAAACTTCAAAGTGACTAGGAAAGTAAAACTATAAAACCAAAGGAAAACAAAACAAAAAAAGTAGGAGAATGTCATTGTAACTTTAGGATGGTATACAACTTTTTAAACAAGATCCCCAAAGCAGGGAATGTAAGTGCCATCAATTATAAGGTGAAGTGGAAGATTGATGGCTTTATGAATATCTTTATCTATCCATAAATTCTTTTTAAGAAAGTACACTATAGAGAAAGCTAACAGATTTATCATAAATTTTAAGAATCATTATTTGTGGCAGTTATAATGAACAAAGTATTTATAGCTAAAAAATTAAAAGAAGAATCTGTAAGACAAAAGTAAAAAACAAAAGCAAAAATGACAAATGAATAAAATAAGAATTTTTAGAAAGGTAAACTAAAAAGACAAAGTATATGAAAGACATCAATTTTTATTAGAAACAGAGAAACCAAATTCAGTTAACAAAGAGATGTTACTTTACAAGATTTCATAAATTAATTCAGTTGGATAATACCAAGTGCTGATGCAAATACGGGGCAAGAGGGCCACTAGGCCTGGATGAGTGGATTGTCAATAGGACTGTCATCCTTTTAGAAGAGCAATGAGCAACCCAAATGCCCATCAACCCATGAAAGGATTAACAAATTGTGATATACATATACCATGGAATACTGTTCATCCATAAAAAGATGGAGGCTTTATAACTTTTATGTTTACCTGGATGGAGTTGAAACACATTCTTCTTAGTAAAGTACCTCAAGAATGGAAAAAAAGTATCCAATGTACTTAATATTATCATGAAACCAATGTATAAAGACACTCTGATGATAAAACACAGTACGGTCTAGAAAGGGTGAGGGGGGGGAAGGAGGTTGGTGGGAGGATGGAGGGCATTTGGTGGGATCTCATCTGATGTGCACAATGCAAGGGTATATTTCAAAATAACTAAGATAATTTTTAAATGTCTTACCACAAAAAATAAGTAAGTGAGGTGATGGGGATATTAATCAATTCGATTTAAGCATTCTACACTGTATATCAAATCATTACATTGTAACCCATCAATGTATACAGTTGTGATTTAAATTAAAAAAAGAAGAGCAATGAAATTAAGTATGTGATATGCTATTTCCGTGAAAGACAACTTTTGGGTAAATATCCCAGAAAAATTCTTTACAAGTGTAGTAGAGATATTGGTAAGGTCATTTCATCACTGTTTGTGACAGCAAAAGTTAAAGTGCTATTACTAGAAAAAAAGAATGTTCCCCCCACCCCCGCCTTTTTTGAAGAGGATAGAAGCCATGCAACAAATGGAAGAAATAAATAAGATCTACATCTACCAACATGAATAGATTTCACATAGGTTTGAACAGAATGAGCAACAGCACCAAATCATTTGTGAAAAATTTAAAACTTTCCCACAAACATATTTCCAAGAATAACATGCTTGACAATAATCCATGGTAGATGAGTTGAAAAGACTAAATCTGAGGAAGGATATTTAGAGTCAAGAGAAAGAAGAGAATAAATGATAACAAAAACATAAAAATAAAAATAAATGGGTGCTTTACATGGTCTAATAATGATAGTTCTCTATGAGCTGATCAAGTCAGCAGAAATAAAAACCGAGAGAACTCTGGCATACCTTTAAAGGGAGCTTTCTCAGTGACAATGGTAAGGGGCAAGCAGAGTTGACTTGGGAGTAAAATTCTTTTGACAGTTCTGATATTGGAAGAATCTCAAAAGAAGCAGAAGATGGTGCAGTTAGCTGAGGAAGACAAAGGTGTAATGTGTACAAGATATACAGGGATGATGATTGGGCCTCCAATAACAATCTATAAAAAAATGGTTGACTTCAAGAATATGGATCTACAGCCTGAACCACTACTCCCTTCAAGATTTGTAAAAAAAAAAAAAAAAAAAAAAAATTAAACACAGAATAGGTAGTATAGTGGACACAGATGCTATAACTAACTGGTAAGTTTCTAACCCAAATTTTGATTTGGGGAAAACAGCAATGATTTAGGAGGATTGCTGCTCAGGCCCAGCTGGTCTCAAAGGGCTTGGTGGTTACATTTGTCAAGAAAGAACACATGGTAACACGTTTAGGTACACACAATTTCCTTGGAATGAATTCCTTCCTATTTACAGAGTTACTTTTGCTTTTGGAATTGAAAAGACATGATTTAAGCAAACTAAGCAAGCAGGCTCTGGTTTGGTCACCCTTGTCATCCATTTGCGTGCTGGTTTGGAAGTTGACAAATATAAAACAAACTAACCTTGAATGGACTGTCTGCCTTATTTTTGGTGCTTCTGCTCTCTGGGTTCCCCATGCATAGACTAAGAAAGAGCTCAACATGCCCAGTAGATCTTAGAAAGTGGCTGCTGCTTCTTTCCCACAAATCACCAGTGGTGATTTTCCCTTTTGGATTACTAAGTGCTGCTGCAAACCAAATCAAACCAATTCATTGCGTCCAAAAAGTTTTTTTTTTTTTCTTTTTGTCTTAATTCAGTATTTGAATAAAATATGTTTGAAGTAGCTGCTATCAACTCTGAAAAGCAATTACTATTTCCATTAATCGTTTTCTGGGGGAAAACCTTACTTCTAAGGCCATAACATCCTCTGTAAGTAGAATTGAGATAACAGAATTTCATAAGCGATCTTTTAATTGTCAGATGATTGCCTGATCTTAATGTAATAAAAGCACATGTTAATTAAAAAGAAAACATCTCTACCTCCATTGCTAATAAAGCCAATAAAAAGCTCATTTTTATAAAAAATAGTAGGAAAATGGAACACCTGACTGTGGGTTATAGAGTCTGTCAGATAAGGGTTCCCAGGGGAGATAGCCTGAAAATATAAATACATTTTTGAAGTGGAACACTCCTCAGGCCCTTGGTAACATTGTTTCTTTTTGGTTCAGTGAGACTACATTCTGTTATTCTGGCCAATGGGCTGTGACTGGAAGCGATGGGTGTCATTTTAGGGCTGGGACATGACCCTCTAGGGACCCCTCTCTCGGCATGATGATCAATGTTCAGGAAGGGTGCTGTCCTGTTAATTTGGCTCCCAGAATAACTACTGCAAGCAGAATCCCACTGCCATTCTGCAGTGGACCTGAAGTGTGAGCCGGTTATAAACTTTTGTGGTTATAAACCATTGAGATCTTTAGTGGTGTTAGTTAGGACAGCATAACCTGTCCTTTCCTGAAACAATATGAAAACACTGGTACACAGCTAATAGTCAAAAAACACAGTGATTAAAATGGGGAATCTTATTATGATTCAGTTAGGCATATTTATCAAAGATCTTTTGTTTCAGTGTTTTATAAATGAGAAAGAAACAGGAAGGAAGAAGCCATAGACCTGAGTATCTGTGGAATTTTGAGATTTATTTTTTACAATTGTTAAGTTATGAACATAATAGATAGGCATGCAGGCAGATCATTACTGCACATGCAATTATTTTAGTGAAGTCTAAAAGTATAAAGACAAATAATTGATCACATGAAAAAGTTTATGTGGAAGTTTAAATATAAGTGCATGTCAATTTTCTTGTCTTATCTAATACCTATAATCATTTCCTATTGGTTATTTATCTGGATGATATCTCCAGAGAACACATTGATTATTCATTCAAGGGCTATTAAAAAATATTAGGACAGAAGATGAGAAAGCATTCCATTAACTTTCATAAGGTGACATTCACACTATTAGGTGTGATGTCCAAATACTAATCATTAGAATCACCTGGGGCTTTAAACAACCCTTTTTATTTTAAAATAACTTTTAAATTTGCAGAAAAAGTTTGAAATTAATACACAGAGCTTTTATTTTCCTTTGATTGAGTTTTAATAATTGTTATTTTTTTTTGCAGTTTTTGGCCGGGGCTGGGTTTGAACCCGCCACCTCTGGCATATGGGACCGGCGCTCTACCCCTTTGAGTCACAGGCACCACCTATGAGTTTTAATAATTTTTAACATTTTTCAACATTTACTTCCTCTCTTCAAATCAAAGATATTCTTTTAACTTACCATTGTACAGGTACCAACTTGAGAGAATTTAATGTTGATGTACTATTTATTTTTACCTAATCTAAAATTCCTATTATAATTTTTCAATTGTCTAAATAATGCCCTTTATAGTATAATTTTTCCTAAAATGCAAGAGCTGATCCATTTGTATTGCAATTAATTTTCATGTCTCTTTCATCTTCTATAACCAGGAATAGTTTCTTATTATTTCTTTGTCTTTTGTTGCATTGACACTTTCAGAGGTACACAATACCTGTCTACTTCTTGATGTGTCAATTTTGATAACCCAGTGAAAGTTTTGTCCAGTTTCTCCACTGTATAGTTACTGTGTTCTTCTTATAAGCACTAATAAGTAATTTATGAAGAAATACTTTAAGATTGTGCATATATCCTACTTCTCATTAAACATTGCATCTTAGATTGAACAATTGCTGATTCTTGCCCAAGCCAATCTTCAAATTTATTGGTTGGTCTTCTACTGTAAGGAATACCCAATGTCCTGTCACGTACATATGCATCTGTGGTCTTCTGTCTATCCTATCCTGTCTGTCCATCCATCATCTGTACCTGTCTCTATTTTGAGTTCAGACTCACAAATTTTTATTTTACTCAGTGGGTTACAATCCATAACTAATATTATTTATTTTCATGCTCCATTATGTTCCAGCTTTGGCTATGGGAGCCCCTTCAAGTTGGCTCCTATGTCTTTTTGACTTGTTTGTGTGTGTACGTCTGTATGTATGTATATATGTGTGTGTACATGTGTATGTGTGTGTGTGTGTGGGTGTGTGGATGTATGTGTGTGTGTGTGTGTATGTGTGTGTATGTGGGTGTGTATGTGTGGGTGTGTGTCTGTGTGTATGGGTGTGTACATGTGTATGTCTGTGTGTGTATGTGTGTGTCTGTGCGTATGTGTGGGTGTGTGTATGTATGTGTGTGTATGTGAGTGTGTATGTGTGGGTGTGTGTCTATGTGTATGTGTGGGTGTGTGTCTCTGCATGTGTGTGTATATGTGTGTGTACATGTACATGTGTATGTGTGGGTGTGTGTATGTGTGTGTACATGTGTATGTGTGGTGTATGTGGGTGTATGTGTGTGTGTCTGTGTATGTTTGTGTCTGTGGGTGTGTATGTGTATATGTGTGTATGTGTGTCTGTGTGTGTGTCTGTGTGTGTATATGTGTGTGTACATGTGTATGTGTGGGTGTGTGTGTATGTATGTGTGTGTATGTGGGTGTGTATGGGTGTATGGGTGTGTGTGTCTGTGTATGTATGTGTGTGTGTGTGTCTGTGTGTGTATGTGTGGGTATGTGTGGGTATGTGTGTATCTGTGGCTATGTGTATGTTTGTGTCTGTGTGTGTATATGTGTGTGTGTATGTGTGGGTATGTGTATGTGTGTGTATATGTGTGTATATGTGTGTGTGTATGTGTATGGGTGTGTATGTGTGGGTGTGTGTCTCTGTGTGTGTCTGTGTATGTGTGTGGGTGTGTGGGTGTGTGTCTCTGTGTGTGTATGTGTGTCTGTGTCTTTGTGTGTCTGTGTGTATGTGTGGGTGTCTCTGTGTGTGTATGAGTGTGTCTGTGTATGTGTGTGGGTGTGTGGGTGTGGGTGTTAGATGCAGCAGCATTTCCTCATTTTCTGGGATAGCAATATATTCCAGCTAATTTTTGAACTACCTTAGCCAGACCTGGACCCACAGTTCCCATCACTAAGCTAACTGAATTAAATGTGAGGAAGTACGGTCCATATATTTGCACTTTTGAAGAAAATCTCATAATTGGTTCTGATGCTCATCAGCTATTCAAACTACTGTGTTATTGGTAAGAGGGGTTGTAGAGTACCCATAATCATGTTAACAGCCATATTCTCTGGCCCTGTACTCAATGCCTGATCCCTTCAGGACTCTGTGTTACAGTTTCAAGCTGACAAAAAGACCTCTGGATAGAAAGGTCACCCACTCACTGGTCAGATGTGACAACATGATTCTTCTCTCACAATGTGCTTCCTACCTTTAATCCAACCTTCAGATGCTGAGTACTTTCTACTCCCTTCCTCTCTGATGCAGTACTAAGCACATACCAAGGCTTAATATAGGGAGTACATAACAGACTATCAGATTGGAGGAAGTGAAGCAAGTTGGACTTGAGGGTCTGTTCTTTCAGTTAGTCAACAAACAATTATTGAACACCCACTATGTGCAAAAAACTGTGATGTGGGTAAGGATGCAGCAGTGAACAAAGAAACCATGCTTCTATTTATTTCCTTGAATTAGTTTAGCAGGTTAAATAAGTCGATATTAGGAAAAGGAGCAAACAAATATGTAAGTAAAATATAGTAGAGCTTCCAAGGTTGACCACCTCCCTACATTGACCACCTCCTTAATTTCACCTAATTTTCATAGACCAGACATGTACCACATGTATATAGCAGTACAGTAGGCCTATTTCTTTATGTTGACCACCTCCATATGTGGACCAGTGTGTTACAGTCCCTTGGGTGGTCAACTTACAGAGGTTTTACTGTATTTGTGAAGTTACAAATGAGATGAAAGTTGAGGAAATTATTCCTTGGGAAAGGTGATTATGCTGAGAATTGTAGGAAGATGATGAGTTAATGGGTGGGTGTAGCACTCAGGGATGGGAGGAGTATTTCTTGCAGAGAAAAATTTCCATGAAAGGTCTGTGGAAAAGGGGAACATGGATCATAATAAGACCTGACATATGACCACCGTGCTTGGAAAACAGAGAATAGTGAGTAACGTGAAAAATAATATAGAAGATGTAAAGATAATGCAGACTTCTGTAAAGTATATTAAAGATTTTCATCTTAAAAGCAATGTAAAGTCATTGGGACATTTTAATCTGAACAGTGACATGATCAAATTTCTGTATTAAAAAGGTCACTTTCCAAAGGTCACTATGACATCAGGAACAGATCTGTGGAGTGGAGAAAAGAGATGGAATGGGATGTTCTAGCTGTAGATGGAGAAAAGAAGATAGATTCAGGAGATGTGTGGTATGGAGATTAATTGAATTTGTTGATTAATTAGTTATTGAGAGTAAGGGAGAGGCAGGTAAAAACCCAGTTTGTGATTTCAGGCATACACAAGATGCTGGGGATACCATCACTAATATGGGGATGGTTTGAGAATCAGGTTTGGGGCAGATCAAAATATCACTCTTAGGTGTGTTGAACATGAGGCATGTTTTCAAGTAGAGATGTCAAGCAGTGTAGGAGTCAGGGGAAATGTGGATTGGAGAGATTTAATGAGCTTTATTATCTTTGTAGATAGCATTGACTGAGATCACATATGTGTATGAAATTACCTTAAAACAGTACAGAGAAAGAGGAGAAAGAGACCTAAAAACGAGCCTTGAAAAACTCTAAAATTTAGTAGCCAGTGGAGAGGAAGAAGATTGTGTTGTGTCTGATCATATTGTTTCCCTTCCCTTCCCTCCCTTCCCCTTCCCATTCCCCTTCCCTTTGCTTCCCTTTCTCCTCTCCTCTCATCTCCTGTCCTCTCCTTCCCTCTCCTCTTTACGTTTCTCTTCTTTTCTTTTCAGATAGAGTCTCATTCTGTCATCCTGAGTGGAGTGCCATGGATTCATAGCTCACATAGCTCAAACTCTTGGGCTCAAGCAATCTGCTTGCCTCAGCCTTCCAAGTGACTGGGACTACAGGTGTGCACCACTATGCCCAGCTAGTTTTTCTGTTTTTAGTAGAAATGGGGTCTTGCTCTTCCTCAGGCTGGTCTCAAACTCCTGAGCTCGAGTAATCCACGTGCCTTTGCCTCCCAGAGTGCTATGATTATAGGGTGAGCCACCATGCTCCACCAGCAAGATCATGTTGTGAGGAGGACAAAAAGGAGTGGCCAGAGGGCAGGACTGTATCAGAAGCCAAAGGTGGAGAATGTTGTAGGAAGGAGTACCTGGTGAGCAGTGTCAAATATTGCTAAGGAATGATATGAGATGACCAAAAATGGTCTATGGATTAAATGTCATGGAAGTCACTGCTGATTTTGCTAAATGATGTCAGTAAAATGCTGAAGCTAGAAACAAAATTTGAGTAAAAGATGAGAAAAATGAAGACAGGATGCCTAAACAACTCTCTTTAAAGAAGTTTGGATATAAATTGGAGGAGAGAGTTGGGTCCTTAACATTTTTAATCCCATCTCAGGTTGGTAACTTTGTGCTTTTGAAGTGTACTGAAGGGTCTCTTTACTTTGTTTTGACCTTTGGGAGCCTTTTTCATCCTGTGTATATGTCTAAAATCCCACCCAGAGAGAACAACGACTTTGGTACTAGTCTTTGTTCTTTCATCTTCTAGGTTCAATGATGTCTCAGCTTATATGATGACTTTTCAGAAAGCCCTTGTTTTTGCTTACGTACTTGGTTAAAAATTTAGTTTAGCAAAATGATACTGCTAAAAGATTTGTGGCTATAGTTTGAATGGGAAATAGCTTGTGAATTGGGGGGGTTATGACTATGCTTCCTGCCCTGGGGCTGACTGGCCAATGGCAGCCCCTTTGCCCTGAGATAAGCTCTCAAGTGAAATTGGCTTCTTGGATGAAAATTGGCCTAAAATTTAGAAAACTATTCCAAGGTACAGCTATGTAGTTTATTAATTAACAACATCACTTCATGGACTCTAGGTTAGTCTTAAATTGGAACTTTCTGGAGTTATTTTTAAAATGTACATGAACACCTAACTCCAGTGAGAATAACCCACATCACAAAGCCCCAAATCTGAAGATGCTGGTGTGGGTGTGGAGAGAAGGGAACACTTCTACACTGCTGGTAGGATTGCAAACTATTACAACCTCTATGGAAAGAAATATGGATAATTCTTAAGGAACTAAAAGTCGACCTTCCATTTGATCCCATAATCCCATTACTAGGTATCTACCTAGAAGAACAAAAATCATTTTACCACAAGGACATTTGTACCACAATGTTTACTGCAGCTCAGTTCATAATTGCCAAGATGTGGAAGCAAGACAAATGCCCATCAACCCATGAAGGGATTAACAAACTGTGGTATATGTAGACCATGGAGAGTACTATTCACCACTAAGAAAAGATGGAGACTTTACATCTTTTGTGTTTACTTGGATGGAGTTGAAACACATTCTTCTTAGTAAAGCATCTCTAGAATAAAAAAAAAAATGCAATGTACTCGATACTAATATGAAACCAATATATAAACAAGTACATGTGCACACAAAAGATAAAACACAAATACAGCCTGGCAAGGGGAAGTGGAGAGGGGAAGGAGGAAGAAGGAAGGCAGTTGGTGGGATCTCACCCCATGTGCACAATGGGAGGGTGCTCAGCACACCCCTGGGTGAAGTGCTTTTCTACAACTTGAACTTTACCTTAAAATTGAAAACAAGGTAACTTAAAGACTTATACCCTTATATTAATTTGAAATAGAGAAGTGCATGAAATCAAAATTCTTCATTTAAATGGGGTAGTTGTCAAAGACAAACAGGATTCAAAATTTAGTATTATTTTTCTCTACCGTTTTCTTTTCATTTGAATGTTTCACTACTGAAGAAATCCTCTAAATGATTAGCCATTTATATTAAAGTTGTGCCTAGAAAGTTAATTGACACTAAAATTCGAATATGAGCCTAATGACCCCTGTCTCATGGTATATACCTTTTTTTTTTGTATTAGTATTAGATCATAGCTGTGTACATTAATGAGATTATGGGGCACCATGCACTGGTTTTATAAACGGTTCAACACATTTTCATCACACTGGTTAACATAGCATTCTTGGCATTTTCTTAGTTATTGTGTTAAGACAATCATGTTCTGCATTCACTAAGTTTCACATGTACCCTTGTAAAATGCACTGCAGGTGTAATCCCACCAATCACCCTCCCTCTGCCCAATCTCTCCCCTCCCTCCTCTCCCTCTCCCCCTTCCCCATATTCTTAGGTTATAACTGGGTTATAGCTTTCCTATGAAAGCCATAAATTAGTTTCATAGTAGGGCTGAGTACATTGGATACTTTTTCTTCCATTCTTGAGATACTTTACTAAGAAGAATATATTCCAGCTCCATCCATGTA
>CAUYPK010092052.1:0-34168 GCA_963574355.1 Loris lydekkerianus | reverse complement strand
TAATTTACTTGTTGTGTCATAAACGTTAAACTTGCAAAATTTATGTGTGCCGTTGTTTTTTTAACTGGCCACACTTTAAAGTATATTTTTTTTTTTTTTTTTTTTTTTTTGGTAGAGACAGGGTGTCACTTTATCGCTCTTGGTAGAGTGCTATGGTGACACACAGCTCACAGCAACCTCCAACTCCTGGGCTTAGGCAATTCTCTTGCCTCAGCCTCCTGAGCAGCTGGGACTACAGGTGCCCAACTATAGGTGCCCGCCACAATGTCCGGCTATTTTTTTTGTTGCGCTTTGGCCGGGGCTGGGTTTGAACCCACCACCCTTGGTACATGGGGCTGGCGCCCTATCCACTCAGCCACAGGCTTTGCCCGCAGAGTAGTTTCTTTCTTTTAATGGACAATATATTTTTAGGACAGCAAGATTTATTGAAAAATTGAGGAGAGCGTTCCAATATACCTTGTCCTTAGTTCTTTTATTAGTAATGTCTTGCATTAGTGTGGAACACTGGCCACAAATAATGAACCAGAAATGATACATCATTACTGTTATTATTTTATTTATTTATTTATTTTTTTTTTTGAGACAGAGTCTCACTTTGTCACCCTCAGTAGAGTGCTGTGGTGTCACAGTTCATAGCAACCTCAAACTCTTGGGCTCAAGCAATTCTCTTGCCTCAGCCTCCCAAGTAGCTGGGACTACAGGCACCCACCACAACACCCGGCTATTTTTAGAGATGAGGTCTTGCTCTGGCTTAGGCTAGTCTTGAACCCTTGAGCTCTGACAATCCCACCTTGGCCTCCTAAGTGCTAGAATTATAGGCATGAGCCACTGCGCCTGACCTTGATACATTATTATAAAGTCCAGGGTTTCTTCATATTTCCTAAATTTTGTTTTTTGTGCTTTAACTTTTTTTTTAAGGGGCAGGATCTTGCTCTGTCACCCAAGCTAGAGTACAGTGGGGGAAATTGCAGCTCTCTGCAACCTTGAGCTCCTGGGCTCAAGTGATCCTCCTGCCTTGGCCTCATGAGTAACTGGGACTATAGGCAGTTACATGCCCTACATGCCCAGCTGATGTTTAGCTTTTTCGTGGTGACAAGGTCTTGCCATGTTGTGTGGAACTCCTGGCCTCAAATGATCCTTCCATTTTGGCCTCCCAAAGTGCTGGGATTACACCATGGGTGTACACCATGCCTGGCCTAATTTTCAAATAATATCCCATTCCTATTCTACATTACATGTGGCTGTGTCTCCTTAGGCTCTGCTTGGCTGCGATAGTTTCCTAGACTCTGCTTGTTTTTATGTCCTTGACAGTTTTGAGGAGGACTGGCCACGTGCTTTGTTTTGCAGGATGCCCTGTCCTGGCGTTTGCCTCATGTTTTTCCTCCTGGGTGGACTCAGGTTCTGGGTTCTGGGAGGAAGACCACAGATGGGAAGTGCTGTCTCTGTCTCCCCGTACCAGGGGCATCCCCAGTTGGTGTAGGTCGTGACCGTCACTGTTGACCTTGATTACCTGGCTGGTGAGGCCTTTGTATGCTTTGGAAGGAAGTTCTAGACTCAGCCCACTCCTGAGGAGCTCATGTTGCAGGAATAATATGAATTATTTGCGGAGGGCAAAGTCTCCCTTCCCTTGCCTCACACAGGCTCATGGAGGTTTGTTTTGTCCTCTTGGTTGCAGTCCATCCAGAAGAATTTTATAGCAACAGAGTAGTGTTTGTGTCACACAGGACCTGACTGCCTGAAGCTAGGATGTGGGGAGAGGCAGTAAGTGCCACAAGCTGGGGGAAGAAGGGCGTCTATCAGCCAGAGTGGTCGAGGAGGTATAGGGTCTTGGGCTGAGGTTTGGAGGGCAGGAAATGATTTTGACAGAGGAAAGGAAGTTCTAGGCAGAAAATAGCATGAGCCGGGGCAGGGGCTGTGGAGGGTACGCTCAGGTTGCAATGATTCTGCTTGTGGCCAGCAGGTGCAGGCCAGTGATTCTAGAGTTAATGTTCAAGAGGTCCTCAAAGGTAAGGGGGAAAACCCCTCCCTACCCTCTCTTAATCTTTTGTATAATTTAAATTTCACTGGATTGGATTTGGTAAAAAGGATAGATTTGCTTAAAAGAAAAGTTTGCTGTTGGTTCAGCGCTAGAGCTCAGTGGTTGGGGTGCCAGCCACATACGCCAAGACAGGCAGGTTCGAGCCCAGCCTGGGCCTGCTACACAAAAAATGACAACTGCAACAACATAGCTGGGTGTTGTGGTGAGTACCTGTAGTCCCAGCTACTTGGGAGGCTGAGGCAAGAGAATCGCTGAAGCCCAAGAGTTGGAGGTTTCATATGAGCTGTGACTCCATGGCACTCTACTGAGGGTGACATGTGTCTCAAAAAAAAAAAAAAAAAGAATGTAAAATTAAAGAAAAAAGACACGTTTACTGTTGGTATTAGGGAAAATAAAGCCTGTGCAGGTGGTGCAGAGTCTTGACAATAAGCTTCTGAAACTCCTTTCCCAAGTCGGACAAGTCAGGAGTAAGTAACCTGTTGGCTTTGGCTGGGCCAGGCCTTGGCAGTGACGATGTGCCCAGGTGTGTCGGGGCAGGTTGCTGATGGCCTTTGTTCCCTTGTTTTCCAACAGAGTTTTAGATTTGGAGTGGAGATCGCTTATGTGGGAGCTACTATCTTGGACGTTTGCAAGAGAGTGAGGAAAAAGACTCTGGTTGGAGGAAACCATCAGAGTAAGGCTTTCAGTCACTCTTCCTCTATTTGTTACACAAATTAGTTTTCCTCTTTATTTTGATTTGCCGTAGAGTTTGTGCTCTGTCTCCAAAGGTGGCATCAGAGGTGACGCAAAGGGGCAGGTGGCCCTACTGTCGAGGACCAATGCCAATGTGTTCGATGAGGCCGTACGAGTGACTGAAGGAGAAGTGCCCTCCAGGATACATCTGATTGGGGTGAGAGGAGGCTTCTGTTGATAGCTTCACACACCAAGGAACACATGTACCTTTGCTGAGGTTGCTGTGCAAGGGTGTGTTGGGGTGTTGGCTCCATTCACCAGTCTGTGCTGTGACTGAAGTCTCTCTCTGAGGCCCCTCTTTCTGGGCTAATGGAACCTTTCCATGAAGCAGACCCAGTGAGGACTGTGGACCTGTTCCCCCACTCTTTAAAAATGAATGCTCTGATGTTGCAGACGAGGCCGCCTGAAGCTTTTCTGGCTATGTGTTCATCAGTGTGAGGGCACCTTAGCTGACTACACATGGAGCCGAGACCTTGGGCCCAGATCTGGCTCTGTCACTGACTTCATGTGGGTTGAGGAGAGTCACAACTGTGTGCTCCCTTCTCTCCATCTCTAAGATAAAAAGGATGTTTTCCTTTACCGGTCTCACAGGAAGGCCAGAGGATTAAAAAGTACATTGATGGCATTTTAAACTCTGAAATAAAGTTATATAACTAAAAGATACTCATTTATGGGAAAAATATCTTCTAAGCTTACTTTGAATTATGGTCAAAATATGTTTTATGTTAGCTCTTTTAATTTATAAAGATTATATATAAATGTATTTTTGGAAATATAGAAATTTTGGGAACTAAAAAGCACCCCACATAATCCTACTATTTCATATAATTTCATTTTTGCCAATTATTTCTGTCTTTTAGCTTTATAGTATATTTTTGCATAATTGCAGCGATAGAGTGCAAGCTACTTTCTTTCATTGCTACTTCAGTGACCTTATAACATTTTATCTAGTAGATATAGCATAATTTAACCATGTTTATTATTGTGAGAAAGTAGTATTTTTGGAATGTCACCTTTGCTGGGCACACTATGAAGCTGTTCCCTTCTCTCTCATCCACCTGTCACCTGTAGTGTGTGTCATTATTACATGTGATCACACGTCTGGTTGTGAATTAGGATGGATACTGTCGTATTTCCATCCCTTTGGATGGAAATGTAAAAAATGATTTTTTGAGACAGAGTCTTGTTCTGTCACCCCAGCTAGAGGGCAGTGGAATCATAATTCACAGCAACTTGAAATTCCTGGACTCAAGTGATCCTCTTGGCTCAGCCTCTGGAGTAGCTGGGACTACCAGATGTGTGCACCACCACATCTAGCTACTGTCTTAATTTTTACTAGAGATGGGGTCTTACACTTGCTCAGGCTGGTCTCAAATTCTGGAGCTCAGGTGTTTTTCCTGCCTCAGCCTCCCGGAGTGCTAGGACTGCAGGAGTGAGCCACAGCTTCTGGCCTCAGTCTCTGTCCCTCTGACAAGGTAGCAGGTCCCTGGTGTCTGGAGCCCTCGTCCCATGAGTCATGTGTGCTGGGCCTGGATCTCAGCAGGTGCTTCTCAGCTAGCACTGTTGGCTCAGCTGGGCTGCACCTCCCCGGGCTGACCTGTTAAAACCAGAGTGACCAGGGCCTAGAGGCCTGTGCTAGTTCTTAGCTCATAGGAAGCAGGTAATCACAGCAGCACTGTGTATTCAGGTGCCATTTTGTATTCTCTGCAGCCTTCTTATATTCCTGGAAGGTAGACTTAACTTGCCCTTCTATGGATGGAAAGCAGCATTTAGCCAGGTCTTGCCTTTATTTTATTTTATTACTTTATATTTTATAGACAGTTTCACTGTGTTGCCCTCGAGAGAGTGCCATGGTGACACAGCTCACAGCAACCTCCAATTCCTGGGCTCAAGCGATTCTCCTGCCTCAGCCTCCCAAGTAGCTGGAACTACAGTTGCCCGCCACAACGCCCAGCTATTTTTTGGTTGCAGCTGTCATTGTTTGGCGGGCCCGGGCTGGATTCAAACCCGCCAGCTCAGGTGTATGTGGCTGGTGCCCTAGCCACTTGAGCCACAGGGGCCGAGCCCGGCTATTTCTTTTTATTGTTGCAGTTGTCATTGTTGTTTAGCTGGCCTGGGCAGGGTTCGAACCCACCAGCCTTGGTGCATGTAACTGGCACTGTAACCACTGTGCTACAGGTGCCAAGCTGGCCTTGCCTTTCTTTAAAACATAGAAAGAGTTGGGGGTGGCAGCCAAAACTCAGACTTTGATCTTCCTGAGTTTTTAGGCACCAGGTAACCCAGTGCTTTGTTGTTGACGAAGTTTACTGCTTGCTCTTAATGCTTTGGGTGTAATTTGAGATTCACTTCTAAGAAACCATCTCATTCCAAAATCCCATTCCTACATTGGGTAGAGTTTGTTTTGTTAAAATGTCAACCACAAAACAACAGAAGAAAACAGCAAGAAAAACCCCACCACAAACCTTTTTCAGGGGATTAAATCTTTTGGATTGGACAGAATCATTGATATTTGGATCCTCCTTCAGCCAGAGGAAGAGCGGAAGAAACGTGAGTGCCTGCCTGCCGTGGTCAGCAGCAGGACGTGCCTGGGTGTTGGGGTGGGAGAGGGAGGGCCAGCTCCCAGTGGTAAGGGGGAACAAGTGGCTGTGCCCTTTCCCACGGAGATGGAGTGCCTAAGGCCTCTAACAGGTTTCACCCCCCTTCTCTCAGGAATCTCAGTTTGGTTTCCCCAGCCCCCTCTGTCTGCTGGGTGGCTTGCACACTGACCCTCCCATGGGGCCCTGAGTGATAGCTCTTAAGGATTCTGTAGTATTTTTCTTTCCCTCTTGATGGCGCTATTTCAAATCCCTGTGAAGTAGGTGAGGCTCTGAGCCAGGGTTCTGGTCCTCGGGGAGGTAGAGGTACCACTGTGCTGCCTGGCCCAGGTACACACATGAGTTAGTGACTTGCCTGGGACTGTGCCTGGGCCTCCTGCTCCCAGCAGGGCCTGCTCGACTGCTGCTGCCCCGGCGCATGTCACCTGTGCTGCGTTAACCTGGGTGCGTATTCTCCGTAGGAAACCTCATCATTAAGGACAAATTCATCAGAAGATGGATGCACAAAGAAGGCTTTAGTGGCTTCAAGAGGTACGTGACTGCTGCCGAGGACAAGGAGCTGGAAGCGAAGATCGCAGTCGTTGAAAAGTATAACATCAGGATCCCAGAGCTGGTGGAAAGGATACAGAGGTGTCACATTGAAGATTGGGACTTTGCGGGTAAGAAGTGGGCGGCTCTTCCCTTCCCACCCAGAGCTGCCTCTTGCCTTTGTGGTGTCTGTGGCGGTGGTGTCCTTTGAGGGAAAAGGGAACAACTTGTTCTTACTCAGGGCTCTTTATTCTGAGTAGGGTTTTTCCAGTCCCAACTCTGTCACATGTAACTCTGGGCGAGCCGTACACCTGCTTCCCAGCCCTGTCCCTTTACATGTGGGGGAAAGGGGTGGGTAAAGTCCCTTTGGCCTCAGGGACATGATTCTGAGCAGCACCGACTCCTGCAAGCGTTAATAATTTTCTACTTTTCCCCTCTTTCTTTTTCATTCTCTTTCTGTTTCAACTGTAGTTTCCTCTGGCCTCCTTTCCTTACAAAGCTGCACTTAGGCAGGAGAGTTGAGTTGCAGTTTTAATCCAGTAGGACACGCACCTTGTTCTGTTCTTTCGTTTCTTGCCCTGAGAAGCCCCTGTGTGACCTGTGCCATGTTTTATTCTAGAATACATTCTGGGCACTGTGCACAAAGCCAAAGGCTTGGAGTTTGATACTGTCCACGTTCTGGATGACTTCGTGAAAGTGCCTTGTGCCAGGCATAACCTGCCCCAGCTTCCCCACTTCCGAGTCGGTAAGGAGGCTGGGCCTCTGATTTCAGTAGTGGGTGGGCTCAAGAGATCCTCCTGTCTCAGCCTCTTGAGTAGCTGGGACTGCAGGTGCCCCACACAATGCCTGGCTAGTTTTTCTATTTTTAATAGAGACAGGGTCTTGCTTTTGCTCAGGCTGGTCTGGAACTCCTGAGCTCAAGTGATGCACCAGCTTCAGCTTCCCAGCATGCCTGGGTTGTAGGTGTGATCCACCTAGCTGGCCTCCAGACTGGACTCAGTCCAGAAGGTGGCCTGAGGAGGTGGGACGAGTGTGGACTTGAGACACGAGCGGACTTGGGTCCAGTCCCTGCACGTTCTTTCTTTTTTTTCTTTTTTTTTTTTTGAGACAGAGTCTTGCTTGGTCACCCTCAATAGAGTGCTGTGGTGTCATAGCTCACAGCAACCTCCAACTCCTGGTCTCAAATGATCCTCTTGTCTCAGCCTCTGAAGTAGCTGGGACCTGGTTAGTGTTTAGAGATGGTTCTAGCTCTTGCTAAAGCAATCCACCCACCTTGGCCTCCTGGTGTGCTAGGATTATAGGCGTAAGCCACTGTGCCTGGCCCCAGTCCCTGGCCTTGATGAGCTGTGGTCTTGTTCATCTTAGTGACTTAACCCCTTTAAACCTCAGTTTCCCCATAGGCCTCACAGGTGTGTCATGAGGGGTAAGGAACTGGGATGAGGAAGGTAAACATCCATTGGGCACATCTCAGCTGTGATAAACAGCTAATGCAAGGCCAGTATTCACACAGCAGGACTGCACGGAGCACAGTATTTTGTGCCACTGGTCTGCTAGGTTTCAGTTTGTTTTTGGAATTGGCCTTCATAGAAAAATTTTATATAAACAGGCAGCAGGTCTTTTGTGTTTTTTGTGGGGGTATGGGTGAGGGACAGTAAACATTTAGAGAAAGGTGTAAGTTTCATATGCCTGCTTTTGAGTGGATTTCCCTGTCTACTTTCCCTAGAGTCATTTTCTGAGGATGAATGGAATCTGCTGTATGTTGCCGTGACTCGTGCCAAGAAACGCCTCGTCATGACCAAGTCACTGGAGAACATTCTGACTCTGGCTGGGGTAAGAGGCAGGGAGCATGAGCCACTCTGGCAGCATTTGAGTCTTACTTGGTCTGCACAAGGGACCAGCCTGAGGTCTTCAGAAGCTCAGGTGTCTGGGTGGGCAGAAAGAGAAAGCCTTCCTGAACTGCAGAGGCTGATTACTGGTGCAAGAAGAAACAAAAACATCCTTTTCTAAGTTCTTTCTTCATTTGATCTAAATACTTCTATTTAAAATATCAGCTGTGTTCATACCACACACGTCCTAATTTCTTCTTCTTTTGCTCAATTCTTAACACTCTTAGGGGAAAAAATGGTAAGAATGTTTTCTGCTTCTAGACGTCCTCTTGTCCCTTTGGGAGTGGCTGCTGCGGCTGCCCCAAGCAGGCTCCCCAGAGGTGTGTGTCCATAAGGGGGGTGCGTGTTTGGGCCCTTGGCCGAGATGTATTCAGTGCCTAGTCAGCACTCACACTCCGCTTCTCCCCCAAACCACCTTCTTTCCTCTCTCTTAACTTCCTTTTGTCGATTTTATTCCTTTCACAGCTAGAATATAAACCATTTAGTCTTTCAAACCTGTCAGAAACTGGAACAGACCTTTTTGGGGGGGCAGGGATGGAATCTCTCTCTATTGCTGAGGTTGGAGTGCAGTTGTGCGATCACAACTCACTGTAACTCGATCTCTTGGCCTCAAGCCCTCCTCCTACCTCAGCCTCCCAAAGTTCCAGGATTATAGGCGTGAGGCACCACACCTGGCCTAGAAGAGAAATTTGAGCTAACAGTTACTACTTGGTCCCTTTTTCCCTGCACCCAAGATACTACTTAATCCTTAAACCTATCGTTTAATGCACAATTTAATGTAAGTACTCTTTCTTTCTTAGCTGTCTCCAAAATAAAGGATTTTATATAGCGGGATGGCTTACTGACAGTGCCACATTGCCCTGCTCTCTCGAGGAGGTGAGGCATGTAGCAGCCGTGGTGTACTGCTGTGTACCTCACTTTGTCACTTAGAAGCACACGTGGAAATCTATTATCGGTTCACAAAGTGTCCTCATTCCTCGTACAGCTGGGCAGTATTTGTGTGGATGCAGCATGACCTACACAGGCCCTCCCTCGTGGACATCGGGTCATGTCTCGTCTTTTGCTGTCAATAATAATGCCACTATATGTAATCTTATACATGATTTTCTGTTTCTGCTGGTGCATCTTGGTGTATTTCGAGAAATGGAATTGCTGGGTAAAGATAAAGAGGAATGTGATTTTTCTAGATGCTACCAAATTCTTCACAGAGATGGTATCACTTTAGACTAGTCTTACCAGTGGCACGTTTAAGAGTGGACTAGGCTTTTTAAAGCTAATTGGGAGATTGTCAATTGGGGCTGCGTACATTTTATGTTTTCCTCATGGCAGAAAAGAATGCAGAGTCTGGAAAAATACTTCCTCCTTCCTGAGACTGGGCAGGGAAACATCTTTCTGCCCACAGGATCACTTTGAGGACGCCCAGAAAAATTGCCTGCTTGTAGGAACAGATGTTTTAAGGCCTGTGAAGCATTTCTGCCTCCCACCCCCCACCCCCCCACCCTCCCCCATCACAGCCTGTGAATGAATCTGGGGACATCTTGTTTCAGAAGTATCTGAGTCTGGCCTCTTCTCAGAAGGGAAGACCCTGCTGAAGATGCTGGTGTGTGGGTGAGAGCGTGGCACATGCTGAGAGTGGTGATGGGGTAGCCATGGTTCCCTGCTTGGGACCAGCAGCCACTCCATCTCCCTACAGCCAGGAGTGGGGCAAGCAGCCTCCTTTTTCTCTGATGGCCAAGCTAATCACCAGAACCTTTTTTTGAGGGAGGGGGGGAATGCATTTCTTCAAGTTGTGAGGAAGTGAGGAAACCCCTGACCTGGCTGAAGTTGCTCTGTGTGCTCAGAGACAGCTGTCAGGCTCCAAGAGCTCAGAATTTTTTTTTTTTTTTTTTTTTTTTTCCCCCTGTAGAGTGCTATGGCATCACAGCTCAAACCATTCAGCTTAAGCGATTCTCTTGCCTCAGCCTCTCAAGTAGCTGGGACTATAGGTGCCCGCCACAGTGCCTGGCTATTTTTTGTTGCAGTTGATGTTGTTGTTTAGCTGTCCCGGGCTGGGTTTGAACCTGTCAGCCTGAGTATATGTGGCTGGTGCTGTAACCACTGTGCTACGGGCTTCGAGCCAGGATCTCAGATTCTTTTTTTTTTTTTGAGACAGAGCCTCAAGCTGTCGCCCTGGGTAGAGTGCCGTGGCATCACAGCTCACAGCAACCTCCAATTCCTGGGCTTAAGTGATTCTTTTGCCTCAGCCTCCCAAGTAGCTGGGACTACAGGCACCTGCCACAACACCCGGCTATTTTTTTTTTTTTTTTTTTGGTTATAGTTGTCATTGTTTGGCAGGCCCAGGCTGGATTCGAACCTGCCAGCTCTGGTGTATGTGGCTGGTGTCTTAGTCGCTTGAGCTACAGGTGCTGAGCCAGAATCTCAGATTCTTAATTCAGATGTCATGGCACCATCCTCTGTGACGTGAGCTGGGGCTTACTCACACTGGCCAGGCCACCCAGGTGTCTTTGTAAAACTGGCATCATGTCAGTAACTGGCTCTCAGAGGATGTTTTCAAAGCCTGAGTCAGTGTTAGCTGCTGTTCTGCCCCTTGGGGTTTGACTTCTTGGTGCTGTCAGATTTACCTCCCAGAGTGCCACGAGGTTCACAGTGCATGCGGCATCTGTAACTTACACCATGTTCACAGTACTTGTTATGTCTGTAACTTAAACCACATTCACAGTGGCGTCTGTAGTTCACACCGTGTTCACATTGCATGCGTCTGTAACTCACACCGTGTTCACACTGCATGCGTCTGTAGCTCGCACCGTGTTCACACTGCATGCGTCTGTAGCTCGCACCGTGTTCACACTGCATGCGTCTGTAGCTCACACCGTGTTCACACTGCATGCTTCTGTAACTCACACCGTGTTCACACTGCATGCGTCTGTAGCTCACACCATGTTCACACTGCATGCATCTGTAACACCGTGTTCACATTGCATGCATCTGTAGCTCACACCATGTTCACAGTACTTGTGTCTGTAACTTACACCACATTCATAGTGCATGTGACGTCTATAACTCACACTGTGTTTATAGCACATGTGTCTAACTCACATGTTCACAGTGTAGGTCATATGTGTAACAGTGTTCCCAGTATGTTTTATACATATGCACACAGGTCACAGTACATGTTATACATATAACACAGAGTGTTCATGGTGTGTTATACATGTAATGCCTCATTCATAGCCCTGGTGTACATGCAGCACACAGTGTGTTCACGTGCATGGTATATAGGTAACATACAGTGTTTGTGGTATATCATATATAACACAGTTTGCAGTACATGTTACACGTGTCACAGCCCATGTTCAAAGCACATCATACATATGACACAGCCCGTGTTCACAGCACATGTTTCACATACAGTGTGTCATTTGTGCTTTTCACCTGATGCTCTCACACGTGTGCAGTGGAGCCCCCAGAGGCCACCTAAGGTGCAGTGTCACTTATTTGGGGGCTGCTTAAGCAAGAGAAATTTATTTCCCGCAGTTCTGGAGGCTCAAAGCCCCAGGTCCAGGCGTTGGCAGGTTTAGTTTTTTCCAAGGCCTCCTTACCTCCTCCTCACACCTTCTTTCCTCTGTGAGCCCAGAAGCAGAGATGACATCCAAGTGCCAGATACTAGAAGGATTTGCAAAAATCTACAATGGGGCTACTCTTCTAAATCTTTTTTAAAAAATATGGTTGTTTTAAGTAAAAGTAAGATAATGTATAATTGGTTTATTGGTTTGTTTTTTTTTTTTTTTTAAAGGAACTAATGTTTTAAAAATTTCTTAGTTTAAATTTCTTAAGTGGAAGATGTTAACTCACATGAGGCCTCCCTGGTGCCCAGCATCTGGCCCTGTGGGGCCTGCTCCCGGCACGTTGTGTGTTGCCACTCAGAGTGGCACAGCACAAGGGCAGCTGTGGTTCATTCATGGTTTATGAAATTAACTTGGTGGAGCTTTACATAAAAGGAAACGGCATAAAATCTAAAAGAGAGCAGAATACATTGCACGTAAAGGTGAATAGTGGTTTGTGAAGCTTTATTCCCATTGCTTATGGGTGTGTGTATAGAACTGCAGTGGGGAGTGGGTCTCACGCGTTTGGAGCCCCTGGGGCAGTGTGCGCGGCAGGGAGACGCGTGCAGCCATGTTCATGGCCGTGTTGTTGGACGTAGTGTGGAAACACTGTGAGTGTCCACGCCACCAGGAGGGGTGAACGCATGGAGAGAGTGATGTGGCCGAGTACAGTGAGCAGCTAGCTGAGAGGGAACCCACTGTGTGACACTCACCAAGCGGATGTGTGAGCAAGACACCGTGTCACGAGGGTGGGGAGCTGTGCCCAGCTCACGGTGCTGACATGGGCATGACAGTCTGGGGCCTTCGACAAAACACAGTTTTATATTAAAAAAAAAACGCTGCTGGTTGTCAATACCCATTGGCTAGAATGTGAGTGTGTATTTTTTCTTGTTTTATGTAGTAGGTAGACAGGTCCTGCAAGAGAGAAGACCAACTGTATGAACATGTGGGGCTAAGATTGTAGAGAAACTAGATTCATAGCAGTCATGGTCCAGAAAGCATGGACGCGGAGGCCCCAGGCGGCACACGTTGGTGGCCCACTGCCTACAGCATGAGGAGGAGTTCTCAGGGCAGTGCAAAGCCATAGCATCTTGTCCTGTGGGGGCACAGCCCAGGAGGTCACTGCCTCCACAGCGCCCCGTCCCGTGGTGTTGCAGCCCGGGAGGCATATTCAGGTGCTCGCCGTGAGCTGGGCACGAGCACGCAGTACCATGTTCTGTGGTGTTTATTTCTTAACAAACACGGTACCACCAGCAGGTGTCCTGTTTTCTGCGTTTCATAGAGGAACATCCTGAGGCTTACCTAGGTTAGGTAATTGGCCCGGTGGCACAGCCAGCAGCATGGGAAGGCAGACATGTGCAGGGTTGATTTGGGCAAGATTGCTAAGGCCCTCTGCGCCTCTTACCTGGGTCACACAGTGAACGTGCAAATCACTCGCTAATGATTCAGCTGAGGATGGGTTAGAATATGATGAAACCTCAAGTATGGTTGGAGGCAATAGTTTCACGTTTATCCATTAAATCTTTTTTTTTTTTTTTTTTTTTTAAATTTGAATTTTACCAAGAAGCTGGTTGTATTGCCACAATCTCTGGAGGCAGGGACTAAAAGCCAAAGGGGGCAAGGGGCAGTCATGTTTTTCTGGGACATAGAAGAGTGTTTGCAGCCTCTTTGCTGATGGAGATTCCGGGTAGAGGTAGCAGAGACATTGCTGTTACTCCCTGTCTCTCTTCCCTCTCCAGGAATACTTCTTACAAGCAGAGCTGACCAGCAACGTGTTGAAAACAGGAGTGGTCCGCTGCTGTGTGGGGCAGTGCAGCAACGCCATCCCAGTGGACACGGCCCTCACCATGAGGAAGCTGCCCATCACCTACGTGCGTGACCCCCCAGCGTAACCCCCTTGTTTGTGTTCTCTTGCCTGTGGGCTATGTGCTTTTCTGGGTTGTGGTTGAGGGAGATGAAGGACTTTTTCCACATTGGGCATGAGGTGTAAAGGGCAGGCCTGTGGGTCAGGGGACAGGACAGGCAATACTGACTCAATTGCAAGAGTCTATGCTCACACACCAGAGGGGAGAGCTGCTTCCCTGGAGAGTGCAGTTCAGCTTCTCCTGGTTCGTCATCTTGACTGGGTAGATTATGTTTTCTGCTCTTAGGGAGATTAGTAGTGATGAGTCCATCATGGGTCAGTGCTGCGGGAAGCGTTACCTCAGAGGGTTTGTACATGTCTGAAAATTGGACACCAGAGAAGCCGCATTGTCCCTGGGCAGCTATGACAATAATTCAGCATGTTTTGGTGGAAAGTCCTGTTCTTTGATTGTCCCCTTATCTGTCTGTCTCACCTGTCGCTGCAGAGCAACAGGAAGGAGAACAGAGGTGGCTACCTGTGCCACTCATGCGCGGAGCAGCGCATCGGGCCCTTGGCGTTCCTGACCGCATCCCCCGAGCAGGTGCGCGCCATGGAGCGCACAGTGGAGAACATTGTGCTTCCCAGGCACGAGGCCCTGCTCTTTCTCGTCTTCTGAGGCCGAGGCTTGGAGCTCGCCACAGGTCTGCGTCCTGAAGAGCCAGCGTGGGCTGCAGTGCCTGCCCCGGGACTTGGGGGCCATCATAGACCTTTGCTGAGGAAGAAGAAGCCAACCAGTGTCGGACCCGCCATTTCTCCGTTCCCCGCAGATAGCCAGTTCCTGCCGGCCTGTCCTCTGTATACATCAGGCTGGGCAAGTGGGAGACGTTCTTTTGATAAAAAAAAAAAAAAAAATTATGTATTTAAACTTTTATTACAAGATTTCAGTTAAACAGGTGTTGTAGCACTGGTGTGACGCTGCGTGGCATCTGGCTTCCGCACGGTCCTGAACCGTCTCCAGCTCTCTTTTTCTGTCTTTTCAGCGGCTCTGCCACTGTTCACTTGACTCGCCGAGCAGAGTCTGAGGCAATGAGCGATCGTGCATCAGAAGCAGACTGGGGCCGCGGGGGTTACATGTGTGCCACGTAGCGTGTGCCTTTGTCATTATGGGGAGGCCATGGAATGCATAGCAAGATGAGTGCAGAGCGCCAGTGGCTACACTTGTCCTGTGGACAGGGAACATGGCAGTGGTCGGCCTTGGGGGGAAGGGGGGTCAGCAGAGGAGATGTAGGACGTCCGTACTGACGCTGGGCTCAGGGTGCTGGGAGGGGGATGTTGTAATAAAGTTACACACTTTTACAGAAAACACCATTGAAAATACATCATGTAGATGTCCTTGGATCTGGCATTTGAAATTTTTTGCCGTTCAGCAGTTTCAGGATGCTGATGGGCCAGCAGAGGGGGTTCCGCAGGGCGTCACTAAGAATTTACCCTGTCAGTCTCTTTTTTTTTTTTTTTTTTTTTTGAGACAGAGCCTCAAGCTGTTGCTCTGGGTAGAGTGCAGTGGCATCACAGCTCACAGCAACCTCCAACTCTTGGGCTCAAACGATTCTCCTGCCTCCGCCTCCCAAGTAGCTGGGACTACAGGCACCCGCCACAACACCCGGCTATTTTTTTTAGTTGTAGCCATCATTGTTGTTTGGCGGGCCCCGGGCTGGATTTGAACCCGCCATCTCAGGTGTATGTGGCTGGCGCTACTTGAGCCAAAGGCGCTGAGCCCCCTTTAGTCTTTGAGCCAAGCCAGGCAGAGTCCACAAGCTTTGTTTTAAAAGATCATTCCAGGAATAGTTTGGCATGTTGTCAACGATTGTCCTCTTAGAAGGAAACGGCAGTGGGTAGGCTGGTGGGACCACCAGACGCAGAGAAGGGCGGTTCTCAAAGTGGGGTCTCCAGAGAAGCAGCAGCACCTGGGACCTGGCCAGGAGTAGAGCTTTCTAGTCCCAGCCCTGGACAGCGAACACTAAAGTAGACAGCAGGACCAGGTCTTGGGGGGAATTGTCCACCCTGGAAGTGAGTCACCAGGAAGGTCCAGGAGGTGGTGTCCCTGTGTTTCTCCCCACCAGGAGGCTTGTGTATTTTGTCTCCTGTGTCCTGGTCTGAGCGGTAGGCTGGAGACAGGTGGTGCTTCCAGCAACCATGTTACAGACTTGCCATTGCTCTTGACCTCTTCCCTGCCTCTGGCTCCCACGGGCCTGTCCCCACCTCTGCCTGTGTTTCCTTCACTCCAGCTCCCCAGGAAGTCCTCTGGCGTGGGTTCCAGAGCTGCAGCCGTGGCTGCTCTCTGTACCTTGCTCTGGCTGTATCTGTCACTTGTACAGAAAGGCATGCATCAGAGCCTCTGAAGAGGCTGGGCTGGGCTGCGCTGGGCTGGGCTGGCAGCACAGCGCTCTCCATGTTCAGTCCCCAAACCCTTGGTGTGTCCACTGCCACCATGCAAAGAGTTGGAATTAGAACTCTTTAAAACAATCGTGTTTTTTTTTTTTTTTTTTTTTTTTTTAAAAAAAACATAGCTTCCAGATGTCCTTAGCCATGGAATTCTTTAAACAAAATTTTGCTTACAATTAAAAATTATGCTTGGCTGGGTGCAATGCCTCACACCTGTAATTCTAGCACTCTTGAGAGGCTGAGGCAGAAGGATCCCTTGAGCCTAGGAGTTCAAGACCAGTCTGAGCAAGAGTGAAACCCTGTCTCTACTAAAAATAGAAAAACTAGACAGGCATTATGGCAGGCACTGGTAGTCCCAGCTACTTGGGAGGCTGAAACAGAAGGATCCCTTGAGCCCAGGTGTTTGAGGTGGTTGTGAGCTGTGATGCCATAGCACTCTACCAAGGGTGTTAGAGTGAGGCTCTATCCCCCCTCAAAAAAAAGTGAGCTGCTGTGGTTTTTCCGGATGGGCCGGCACTCCCTACATTCTGTCCTCAGGCCCTGATGCGTCTCCGGAGCCTCTCCAGCTTCTTGGAACACCCAGGAACAGCATGGCCACCTGCAGTCCAGGTAACCCTGGACATACCTGGGCAGCCTCTGGCTTGCGTTACCTCAGCCAGGTTTTGGAGGGCACGTTCTTTTGTGATTGGGCTTTGGCTTTCTGCCCAGAAACAGGAAACAGCCTTCTAGAAAGAGAAGCACCATGTCCCCAGGAGGACACGTACCAGAGAGGGTGGCTGGGTGGAGTGGGGTTTGTCCTGTAGCCTCTGCTCTTGTTTCAGGCGTGGGTAACACCTAGTTACTGGGCCGTCCTCCCAGAACTGCTGATTGGGGGCCCCTCAGCAGAGTGCCAGCTTCTTCACCTGGCTCTGCCGGGCTGTTCAGAGGGCCCACGGCCGTACCCCTCACCTTCCTGGACTTACCACTCGCTTTCCAGTTTGCACTTCGCCTGTGTGGCCCTCCAGGCAGACCCCTCCCTTACCATTACCTAAATTCCACCCGCCCTTCCTACTCCATCACTGCTCCTCCAGCATCCAGCCCTCCCAGTGATTTCCGCCTAGACGCAAGTCTAACGCCCTATGTGGTCAGCTGACATGTAGGGTCAGGTTTTGTTCTATGTTTGTTTTGATATGTCTTCTTGAGGGTAGGTACCGGGTCTTAAGTGTCAGCCCTGCTGTTGTCTAGATGGAGATACACTTGCCAGTGTCTCATGCAATCTCATGCCTTTGGAAGAAAGGTCACACATGGTTGGTCACCCCCACAGTAGAGACAAGCTACATGGACGGACACTGTCTCGTCCCAGAGCCACCAAGTGGCAGAAGGACATTCAGCATGGACCGGGATAAGTCCTGTATTCTCCCCACGGCACCAGGCATGTCTAGCAGGTGCTCCGTTAACAGAGCAGGTAATACACGTGGTGAGGCTTGGAGGCGGACAGTTTTGCATGTGAGTAGTTAGTGCCGCTCCTGAGGAGATAACCTGGAGCTGGGTCTCGAAGGGTAGGCTGGGGGTAGTAGTGAGGATGGTGAAGGAATGACGCATGGGCCTGACCTGGGAAGAGGCCATGGCCGAACCCTGGGGTGCAGGGAGTTAGCACTGTAGAGATGCACGGGGCAGGGCCCTGTGTGGCTGTGGGGGGTGTCGCTCCAGAGGAACAGGCTGCTTTCTGGGACTCTGAGGGTCTCACTGGGAGACTTGGGAGGGGCTCCCTTCCCCGTCCTCTTGCAAGGTGACAGCCCAGGAAGGGATGTTTCATACAAAATGGTGGGGGCTGCTTCCGAGGATGAGCAGGGCTAAAGGATGCTGAGTCACCTCTAGACTCCCTACACTTTCATCCCAGTGTTGGGACCATGTCCCTGTCCAGTCACTCCCTGCCTTTCAGCTGGGAAGCAGGTGGGGCTGACACCACAGCAGGAGGGTTCAGGTCTCAGAGTTGGGGTGTGTGTGTGTGTGTGTGTGTGTGTGTGTGTGTGTGTGGTTTACGAGTCTCCTGGTCCTGGTCTCTCCTGTTGGAGGAAGTCTCTGGTGTCAGCCTCTGGTGAACGGAGACCTTAGAGATCTGAGCTTGTCATTCTTTGTAAGTGTTTCAGTGCCATTAAAAGAAGCCGCCCATCCCTGGGTTGTGTTTCTCATGCCTGTACCATTTTAGGAAGGAGGCGACACAGTCTCCGAGGGCTGGGCATCTGGCGGGCTCGCCATGACAGGAACCTTCCCGAGAACTCATTAACTGTGTGCCCCAGGCTGCTCTGCTTCCACCTGAGGACCAGCGGAGCAGTCACTCCTGCCTTCTTACAGGCAGGCAGGGAGACGCCCGCCCAGGGCCCTTTTCCTCTGTGATGTGCGGGGCCCACTCCAGGTGCCAAACTGCCCATCAGGTAGGAGTTATTCAGGGACAAGTAATGAAAACAAAATCTATTCTAAAAAGATATTGGAAGGACATTGGGGCTCACAGAGTCACAGGGAATTGGAGGATGAGGTGTGGAGAAGGGGCTTGAAGCAAAGCAGTCTTGTTTAGATGCTTCCGTCTTGCTGGGCTCTGCCCCATAAACCCTCTCGTGCCTCATTCACTCCGTGTCCAGCAGCTTCTGAGTCTGGGTGAGGCTCCATGGCCAAGCCTAGATGTCTGCCCATGCCTGGGGTGGGGGTGGGAGGCAGGGAAGGGCATGTCACCCCCTGTGCTTGATGGGCAGTGAGATGTCCAGACCACAGGGGTCCTCCATACTGCAGAGGACCAGCTGTTGGGTCCTAGAAAGCTAAGAACAAGAACACTGTCGTGGGTGGACTCCGCAGGAAGTGTAAACTAGATGCACCACCTGCTACTCGTAAGTCCTGGGACAGTGTTCCCACACGGAGCTCTGGTGTGTGCCTGGCAGCATGTGGTGAGCGTAAGTCCTGGGACAGTGTTCCCACACGGAGCTCTGGTGTGTGCCTGGCAGCATGTGGTGAGCGTAAGTCCTGGGACAGTGTTCCCACACGGAGCTCTGGTGTGTGCCTGGCAGCATGTGGTGAGCGGGGCCATGGTGAGGTCGGGCCTGGGCCTGCCACAAAGGGGTGTGGCCTTGTAAACAAACCAGGTGACTCCAGTTCTGAGCTCCAGGTTTTGAAATTCCGAGCCCAGGAGGAGGCCATCTTGGGCCTGAGGAAAAGGTCCCTGGGGAAGACAGAGGAGGGGGCAGCTGAAAACAGGGGTAAGGGCGTCTAAGTGTGTCTCCTAATATCTAGAGGAGGGCGTGAAAACAGGAAAGTAAAAGAGTCTCGTTTCTTGATCAAGGAAAATCCTGGCAAAAATAAATGCCACGGAGGGCGGGAAAACGAGGGAAGAATGCAAAAACGTGTATTATTAGATTCATGGGCAGGTGAAGACACCTAGGCTGAAGGCTTAACAGCTGCACAACTTTCAAATCCTTTGGAGTACTGTGTGCTTTTTCTATTTCTAGATACCTGGCTGATACAGAGCCCGGGGCCGTCCATTCATTCATCCCGTAGTTAGGGCACATTCCCTGAGTGCTGAGGAGTGAAGGGTAAATTTCACTTCCCTGGTGGCCAAATAGGGCTTCCAGTCACTCCTTCCCTTTTTTTTTTTTTTTTTTTTTAAGCAAAAGTGGTAGTTTATAGAGGATAGATAGTAAATAGAGGACAGGAAAGCTTCCAATACAAGAGAAAGGGCATCAAACCAAGTTGCCCTTCCTTTCTTTTTGTCGTGCCCCTTCCCCTTGAATCTGGGCTGGCCTTGTGACTTGCTTTGGACAGAATGCCACAGAAGTGATGTAGACCTCTTCCTAGCCTAGGTTGTCAGCAGTCTGGCAGTTTCTATCTTTCAGTCTTTCTGACTAGCCCGAGACCACCATGCTGGGAGGAAGCCCAAGCAGCCACTTGAGAAGCTTCCTTTGACTTTGATGAAAACATCTAAACTGACAACTTGCAGAAGTCAATGAGAATTGGCATTAACTGGGCGCTGAGCCTATGCCCCACCTCCCAAGAGCTCTTGGGGGCTCCCCCTCACCCTGGGCGTATGAGGGGAAGTCGTGCACGGTAGGGGCAGCTCCCTCCCCCGCACCCCAGTTCTGATCAAGTTCTGCGGGCAGCTCAACTTCTCCAGTCCTGGATTTTCTCATCTGTAAACTGAGGAGGTGGGATGGGGCCTATGGCTTTAGAAATAAATGTCAAAACAGCAAAGAAAAAGAGAAGGCAGAGGAAGGGAAGGGACAGCACAGGCACAGCTGGGCCAGACCCTGCCACCACATGGAATAAACCATGTTGCTTCTCTTCACGTGGAAATGCCCCCAAACTGTGGTCTGAGCCAGCGTCAGGCAAGACCGTCTCTGCTTCTGGAAGGAGACCCGACTGGCCCCAGTCATGGCGGGCTCTGGTTTCCTGATTTCTCCTCTTTGTTTCTTTGTGGAACATTTCTCCTTGGTGATTCTCTCGGTGCATTTTTTAAATACTGAAAATAGATATTTTATTTTGTTTTCACAAGGCACAATTGCAAAATGCAAGTCACACACAGTATGTGGATACAGTAGAGAAGGAAGTATGTATATAAAGGCATATGTATCCAAAGTGTCAGTGAGTTCCCTTCTGTTCTTTCTGACCTTTGGATCTAGATTCCCTGGGCTCGGAGTGTCTTCTGCCTCTCTGGCTCCCCTTCAGCTCATACTGAGCAGCTGGACACAGTGGGGGGTGGGGGCAAGGTGCACACTCCAGTGCCTGGGTCTTCCCTGCAGGCGTCTCCCAAGCTGGGGTGGGGCTTCTGAACTGGCTGAGCCTGGTGCACACGTTACTTTTCTCTGTAAACCAAGGCATGCTGATATCTGTTCTGAATACATGTCACACCTAAATAAAATGTGCCCTGAAGCCTTCAGCCTCTCCTGGGGGAGCTTTAGCTTCTTGAACCTTGGGAAGCTTCAAGGTCCACTGTGCTGGGCAGGTGGGCAGGTGGCATCTGTCCAAACACCGAAGAACCTTCTTGCTCACCCAAGAGGCGCCTGGGCCGGACACAGCTGGCAAGATCACACCAGAGGTGTCTGACTTGTCTTGGTGAGCGTGTTCCAAGTGCCACCTCCCTGCCTGTCGTCTCAGTCCTCTGCAGCTAATGTGGAGGGGGCTCCTCCCCAGATGTAGGCGGTCTGGTCTCCCTGCACTTCAGAGGTTGTGTGGACCGGTTTCCCCGTTGTCTTCCTCTCTGCTGTTGTTCATTGGCAGAGCTTCCACGGTTTGCAGCATTTCAACACTGTGCCGACGCTGGGGAGTTTGCCTGCAAAGGAGATGATTCACAGGCTTAGAAAAGAGGAGCGGGTTGCCCACGAGTCACAGAACTTCCCCTAAACAGTGTGCCCAGCACCATGTGGATCCCGTTAGCACACAGAGGCCTTATCTTCAGAGATGGAGAAGATCTAGATGCCTAGATCCTGTTTGGGATCCACCAATGATTTTCCAAAGTGTGGGAGCAACTTGCCCCCCACACCTGGCTCTGCCAAACCTCTCCCCAAAACATGTTCTAACACATGAGTGAGGCAAGAGTGATCAGGAGCCCGGCCAGACCAGACTTGATCATCTTAATAAGAATGATGTAGGGGTGGCGCCCGTGGCTCACGGGTAGGCGCCAGCCCCATATACCAAGGGTGGCGGGTTCGAACCCTGCCCCAGACAAATTGCAACAAAAAAGCCAGGTGCTGTGGCGGGCACCTGTAGTCCCAGATGCTCAGGAGGTGAGGCAGGGGAATCGCCTAAGCCCAAGAGCTGGAGGTTGGAGGTTCCTGTGAGCTATGACGGACGCCACATCACTACTGAGGGTGACAAAGTGAAACTCTGTCTCTAAAAAAAGAAAAGAATGATTTAGGATTCTTGGAGCCTTTAAAACAGTTCTTAGTACTTAGTAAATGTTAAATAAATACACAGATAAATAGATGAATCAGCTCCCGAGTAACAAGGGCAGTGGACAGGCAGAGCACGCGGACACAGCTACACATTCACCACCTCAGACATTTGGTGCCATCTTCCCTCTGAGTTGGCCTTTGGGGGATGGGCTGTGGGGCAAGGCAGCACCTAGGATCAGCACCACCTGGCTCTTTCCTCTGGCCACTCAGGTCTCTTGTGCTACTCACCTTGATCTGATCGTGTGACACATCAGCAGGATGACTGCGATCAGCACGCAGAGCACCACCACGGAGGTGGAGACGGACACTAAAAGAGAACAGGTCACACTGAGAGCCTGGCACGGGGACGTCCTTCACCAGGGACGCTCTTCCCAGTCTGTTTCCTGATGCTCACACTGCTGGACCTTTGGGGACCTTCAGTGCAAGGCAGCCAGCCCACACCTCCTGCAGCTACCAGGATAACTGCCCCAGCGCTCGGCCTTCCAACCGGACATAGCTGGGTGTGAGGGTATGGGAACAGGCTGGGAGCGTGAACTAGGGCAGCTTTTCCCAAGGGCACTCTGCAACCTTGACCCTCTCATCCCAGCAGGAATATATCATAAGAGAACAGAGGAATATATACAGAGAAATAACTTCCAGGATCTTAATCTAACTCTTGTATCAACAGAAAACTAGTTAAATAAAATGTAATATATACCCCTATAATGGAAAACTATCCAATTATTAAAAATTATGGAAAAGATTTTTATTTATAACATGGAAAGAAGTCTACAAATGAATATTACAAATGAAAAAAGGTGGTTGAGGTAAAAATGAACCCAAGATAATCTTCAAAAAAACTGTGCTTGTGACTATATGCGCAGAAAGTCTTGACAAATGCATTCCAGGCTGTCAAGTAGTGGTGAGATTATATAATCTTTATTTTTTTTAGAGACAGAGTCTCACTTTGTCACACTCGGTAGAGTACCATGGCATTACAGCTCACAGCAACCTCAGTCTGTTGGGCTTAAGTGATCTCTTGCCTCAGCCTCCTGAGTAGCTGGGACTACAGGCGCCTGCCACAATACCCGGCTATTTTTATTGCAGTTTGGTCGGGGCCAGGTTCGAACCTACCACCTTTGGTATATGGGGCCGGCGCCTTACCCACTGAGCCACAGGTGCCACCCTAATCTTTATTTTTTAATATATATATTTCTATTAATTATGGCACAGATAGTTGTAAGTCTTTACAGGATACATGTAGATAATTTTTTTTTTTTTTGAGACAGAGTCTTACCATGTTGCCCTCAGTAGAGTGCTGTAGCATCGCAGCTCACAGCAACCTCCAACTCTTGGGCTTAAGCGGTTCTGTTGCCTCAGCCTCCCAAGTAACTGGGACAACAGGCACCTGCCACAACGCCCGGCTATTTCTTTTTTGTTTGTTGTTGTCGTCGTTGTTTAGCAGGCCCTGGACCGGGTTCAAACCCACCAGCTTGGTGCATGTGGCCGGCACCTAACCACTGAGCTACAGGTGCCAAATATCTTTATTTTCAATTTTAGAAATGTTTCTATTTTTCTCATATTTTTGCCATGATATTGTAATTAGAAAAAACAGTAAAATTCTAGAAATGAAACAGAACAACTGGTAGGTAAGTAAATAAAAATATGCACAGAGAAGTCATTGTCAAATAACAGAAAACATGAGAAATTAATGGAAAATATTCTGTTTTCAGACTTAACATTAACCTTAAACGTTATCACTAAAACCAGAGTTCTCTTTTAGCAGAGATGCACCCTCTGGTAAAGTAGGTGAAGACGGCAGCCAGTGGGCGTGGCGGGCCCTGCCTGTCCCTGGTGTGATTTACTGGAAAGGACAGGTGCTTTCACACTGCTGTTCCCTGTTTCTTTTCTTTCTTTTTCTTTTTTTAAATTTTGCTTTCAATTGGCTTTAAGTTGTCTTAGTTTGAAGTTCTTTTTTTAATTTTCTTTTTCTTTTATTTATGTATTTATTTATTTTTATTGAGACAGTCTCACTATGTTGCCCTCAGTAGAGGGTAGAGTGCCACCTCCAACTCTTGGGCTTAAGCAATTCTCTTGCCTCAGCCTCCCAAGTAGCTGGGACTACAGGCGCCCGCCACAACGCCCAGCTATTTTTTGTAGAGACGGGGTCTCCCTCTGGCTCAGGCTGGTCTTGAACCCCTGAGCTCAGGGCAATCCACCCACCTGGGCCTCCCAGAGTTCTAGGATACAGGCGTGAGCCACCATGCCTGGCCTTCATGTTTCTTTTTTAAGTGAGAATAAGAAACTGCAGAATCAAACTGGAGAGGGAGGAGGGCTGCTCTGCCAACAACAACACAAAGCAACTTGCATTCAAGCCCTTAGCCTCTTTCTCAACTATATCCAGTCAAATTTAGAAAGGAAACTGAAAGCAGACTCACCACCACCCACCACCGTGAATTAACAGCCCCGCCCAGCTCTCCACCCTTTCCCAAGAGCACTTTGCAACCTTGACCCTCTAATCCCAGCAGGAATTTCTGTGTTTCCTGGGGATGGGGGTAGAGACTGGTGGAAGAGGCAGAGGGAGAGATTTGGTGAGATAGAAGAGGGGTGGAGGGGAGGAGTTTGGCTGATTATTCTCGGGGGCCACTCCTCCCGCAGCAACACTGCACCCAAAGACGGCAGCAGAGACAGCCCTGGCCAGTACTTGGTACAGGGGATGACAGTTGTCCTCCAGGAATGAGCAGCGACCATTCCTAAGCACTAGCCTGACCAACCAGGCCAATCGGGTGGCAGCCCTGGCGTCACTGTGGCTGGCATCAGGTGAAGGCGGTTTTGAAGGAAGAGCATGGAGTCATTACTCTGAGCAGCAATTTCTTGCTTGTTTTATCTCTTAAGAGCTGGGATCAGAGTGGATACTCAGAAGTACTTACTGCATTGAATTAAACCACAAACTGTAGTGAACTTAAGGTGACTTTTGCATTTTAATAAAGAATCTGCATTTCTTATGAGCTCAGGACCACACCTGGGATGGAACACAAAGTCAATCCTGGTGGAGGGACGAGTGATACCATATACAGGCAGCTCCCTCCAAGGACTGAGCACAGCGACCCCGGCAAACTTATTTCAGATGTGGAAGACCAGAGACATTGACACCTCTCTGCACTGGTGAGCTCCTCACTCCGGGGCGCCCCAGGGATATGGCCATGTTAGTGCCACTGGGGACAGCATCCTGCCTTCTATTTTATAATCTGGTCTTCCATAGCCGGGCGTTGTGGTGGGCACCTGTAGTCCCAGCTACTTGGGAGGCTGAAGCAAGAGAATCCACTAAGCCCAAGAGCTGGAGGTTGCTGTGAGCTGTGACGTCACAGTGCTCTACAGAGGGCGACAAAGTGAGACTTTGTCTCTTAAAAAAAAAAAATCTGGTCTTCCAGGACAGCCTCATGAGGGACAGGAGATCAGACATTAGAATAATTGTGTAAAGTTATTCATAAAAAGGGCTGCCAAGTGGCAAAAATATGACCTTGGTTTCTTAAGAATTTATTAAAATGTCAAAGCCTTCCAAGTCACGAAATCATTTGGTCACTCACACAATATTTAAGCATATATTGTTTACCATTTTCTGTAGAATTAAATTAGGGACAGAGGTCACACCAACCACAAACACACCAGACCAAGGTAAATACTTACCGATGACATCTCTGGAGCTGGAAGGATTAGCATCTGTGGAGGAGAAAGAACAGCTCGGTCACAACTAGGGTCGAAAGACACTAGTTCCCCACGAGGCAGGAGAAATCACGGACATCTTGGGTCCCATCTTAGCACCCTGGGAGATTTCCAGCAGCCATAAGCAAACTTATTTTAGCACAGAATAGGCAGAGTAACTCACTGAAGTGCTGGGTCACACGTAAGAATCAGGCCAGGTACAGTGGCTCATGCCTGTGACCCCAGCACTCTGGAAAGAGGTAGGAAGATCTCTTCAGGCCAGGAGTTTGGGACCAGCCTGAGCAAGACACCCTGTTGCTACTAAAAACAGAAGAATTAGCCAGGTGTTATGTCAGCCACCTGTAGTCCCAGCTTCTCAGGAGGCTGAGGCAGGAGGATCGCTTGAGCCCAGGAGTTTATGGTCATTGTGACCTGTGATGTTGCCACTACACTCTAGCCTGGGTTAGAGTGAGACTGTCTCAAAAAAAAAAAAAAAAAAAAAAAATTGGATCTGCCCTAGGGAAAGTCTAGATTGCCACTGCAGACTGCAGAGCACTCTGGTCCGCTGCACCAGGAAGAACGCAGGTGGTGCCCAGAGTCTGGGCACAGCCTCTGGCATAAGGTGACATCTGGAGGCTCACATCTGGGGGGTGGGCTTTCTTTTCTTGCTACTTGCTCGACTAAGAGACGTGGTGAGGCACAGAGAGAGCAGCGAGGAGGCTGGGCAAGGCCAGTCCTGACTAGGGGGTGACTTGCCAGCAGGAAGCTGGCACAGTTGTTCTGCACTGCAGCTTGGCCCAGACCTGGGGAGCGGCCTTCCCTGTGCAGAGCGAATGCTGACCTGGTGGCTGGTGGGAGGCAGAGGGTGTGCCTTCCGGGGTCCCAGCAGTTGTCTGAGAGGGAGCCTGGGGGGATGTGTGCCTGCCCGTGCCCGTGGGTCCTGCGGAAGGAGATTTGGAGAGGGTGCCCGGTGCCACAGCTGTCTCTGCACCCACTGTGGCCTCTGGCTTGGGAGAAGAAGCTGCTGGCTCTGTAGGGAATTCCAAGACGCGAGAACATAAATGTTTGGCTTGTCTCTTCTCCACTCCTGCAGAGGGAGGGCACAGGAGCCTGTCCAGTGAGTCCACCCTGGCCAGCCCTCCCCCAGCAAACTGCTGCCTTAAAAGTGTGAGACATCCACCCATTTGGAGTGGTCAGGGCACTGGCGACAGCCCTTCAGAACACAGGATTTCTCACGGCGGCTGTAGAGAAGACCCTGGAGCTCTGAGCACAGTCGGGTCTGCGTGCTGGAGAAGGTGAATCAAACACTGAAGACAGCTCGGATGCTGACAATATTATCTAAATGTTGGCACAATGTTTTAGAAATACCAGGAAGCCTGAGACCTGGCCCGCCTGAACTTTATGGGGTGTATGGGTGTATTTTAGGAAAGTAGCCTGATCCAGCTCCGACCTCAGGAAGGGAGGCTGCCTGGTGCCCAGGCTCAGCAGGAGGCCGCCCCAAGCTGTCAGGTGTGGCACAATGGCTTGCTGTGTCCTTTCCATGAGAAATGGGCCTTGTATTGCGGCAAACCCAGAATCAGGGAGTGTGAGGTCCAGCATTGTTGTTATAGCTGGGGCTCCCCCAGCCCCCTAGCCAGACACGCTGTGAGAAGCCCTCACATCCCTAGTCCTGTCACCCCCCCCCAGGCACCTCACCCCACCCCAGCTGCCAGCCGTCTGGGGCACCCTGCAGACAGAGTCCCCATGGTCACACCAGCCCATGTTAAAGGCTGCTCTCTCACATTTGAACTCTTGATAGTAGTTTTGTCTCAGCAAGGGACACGTGGTCAGGTATTTAGGATATGGAGGCAGGGCTAGGAGAGGCTGCCTAGATGTTTCCATCTCTTCAGAGTTTTCACATTGTCCCAAGTTTAGAGGGAGCCCGCACCTGAGTCCCCATGTTCCTTGCGTGTGGGCCACTCGCTCACCAGGGGGAACCTCAGCTCAGCCTCTCCCTCCTCCCTCAAGTGCCATACTTAGCTTCAGCCACCCGAGAGTAACCAGGAGGTTGTGAGAGCCCCCGATTCCCAGCAAGATCCCCAGGCCAGCTGGATACCCATGGTGATGTCAGGACACAGGCAGACTGGGAGCCGGTGCTCCAGGAAGGCCAGCTGAGTGGCAGAGTGATGGCAACAGGTGTGCCTGGCCTGGGGACAGGAGACTCAGAGCCTGGGAGAGCCACGGATCTGGTGACGTGGCATGAAAACCGTAAGCTTACAAGGTGTCAGGGGATGCAAGGTGTATTATCCCAGGATATTCAGCATCCTAGGTTTCAAATTTTCTTAACATGAAGAAAGTGCTGAGGAAATTGGGATAGAAGATCACCTAAGACTCTGTCAAAACTATCGGCAGCTTTAGGCAATGCTTCTAGGACAGAGCGGTCACCATGAATTTGCTAGTGTGCAGGACTGGTGGGGATAGCTCTGCGGGCCTTCACATGCTGCAGACAAGACACTTCTCAAGGGTGCTTCTGGGAAGTGCCTGGGAAGGTGGGGACGACACCTCCCTCTGGAGCAAAGAGCAGCTGTGGTCACTGCCCATGATAAAACACTCCAGTGCCCAGAGCCCAGGTTCCCTCTCCTGCAATGCAGCCGCTGGGCGGTCAGGCATCTGTCCAGGTCCAGTCGCATTGCCCCTGCAGTCTTGGGGCTGAGGGACTTGACACAAATACACTGATGCTTGAAACTGTGGTGGGTTGGCAGATAAGTCAGATCAAAGTTCAGATCACTTCTGGTTCTTCCTGAGGGTAAGAGTCTACCACTAAATATGATCTGACGAATTAAAAGTGGATTTTAGGCCACTATGAATTATATTCATATGAAGAGAGCAAGTAACTTTGAAAACAAAAATTAAGCCACTGGAAATTCTTACCCTTGATTTTAATAAAAAAGTTTCTGCAGGTGCCTGCATCTGCAGTGGCACACCCACGGTGGTCCGTCGGTCTGTGGGATTGGGGGGTGCGCCTGGGTAGTGGGAGGATTGGAAACAGGAGCCCTCAGAAGTTTCCAGCATTCCTACCTTTTCCAGAAGGGGAGGGAGTCTCTGGCTGTGGGGTCACCCCTGCCGTTGCTGCTGTAGAGGGTGGTGGCTTTTTGTGAGCCAGAGAGGGGTCCCCTAGAGAGAGGATAAGCACACAGCATTTATGATCCTGAGCATGGAACCTGGGGCAGCTTAAAACTAGATACACATAGACCACATCAACACGTAAATGACAGTGAGAGGTCGGGCTTCTGGGAGAGGTGGGAAGCTTGGGAAATAACCCACAGTGAATGCTTCCCGATCTAAGTGCAAAGACAGACTGAGAACCATTTTTCCAGCGTTTCTAAAAAGACCATAGAAGTTAACTATCAAATTTCTTTTACTTTTGGCTGAAATGATATCAACTCACTTTTATAATCCTGGTTATAAAGGATATATATGGGAAGATAAATGATCACTCAATAGATTCTGCTTGTTTAGCGGGGGAAAAAAATCTCTCAAAGCACAGGAGGTTGGGGGAAAAATAAAGGGCATTTTTGGTGGTCAGAGGTGGGGGGAGCCTTTGGACCACTTGAAACCTGAAGACTGTCCAGGTGCTGGGCTCTAAAACCTGATTCCAGGTTCTCGTCCTCTGCCTCCCTCCTGGCCCTGTGCAGAGCCGACTGCCTGGTGAGCTCTGCAGAGACATCCCCCTCCCCCCCCAGTGGAAAGGGATTCCGGGCTCCAGCAGGGATCAGGGCTGAGCACAGACAGACCTCCTGGTTCCCACAGGTGCTGCCAGCCAGCCACGCCTGCTACCCCTTACTCGTCTCCACGCCTGGGTGGGAGCTGCGTTCTCAGCCCAGTGACTCCACCAAGCCACAAGGGCTTCCTCCCTGCCTGACTGGCCCGGGGGGGAGGACAGGGATGGGTGAGCCGGAGCAGGGCTGCAGTGCAGCCACAGGGGAGCACACAGACTGTTAGGTGGCAGTTCTCAGGATGATCTGAGAAGGAAGAGGGGCCTGGGAGAGGGCTTGAGTATTCCTTGAGACAGCCCTGCATGGCCCCAGTCTGGCCACGTCCAGCTTCTGGGATGCCATCTGCTTGTGGAGGGTTAAACTAGGACGTGGACTCTTGACCTTCCCTCATCCTTCCTCTTGACTCTTGACCTTCCCTCATCCTTCCTCTTGAGCATTGGTGGGCCTCCACACGGGTCCCGGCACCTGCCTCCTGGTGAGGGGTCTGGAAGGCTCTCCGGGATGCAGGCACGCCCGTGAGCACACACCCTGGCCCTGGCCAAATTCTCTTGATACTGTCACTTTTCTTTTCTTTTTTCTTCTCTTCTCTTCTCTTTTTTCTTTTCTTTTCTTTTCTTTGTTTTTTTTGAGACAGGGTCTCGCTCTGTCACCTAGGCTGGAGTGCAATTGTGTCACCATAACTCACTGTGGCCTTGAACTCCCGGGTCAAGCAATCCTTCTGCTTCAGCCTCACAAATGACTAGGACTACAAGTGTGCACCATCATGGCCAGCTAATTATTTTTATGGGGGTGGGGTGTCACTATGTTGTGCAGGCTGTCTTGTCACCATGATCTCAGAAGTAACCATTGATGGTAATAACAGTTAATACATGTAGTTATCGGGTTTCACTTATCTGCCTACAGCCCACGGTGTTGGCATCAGGGCCATTTTCTAGATGACCAACCCAAGTTCCAACAGGTTGAGGGCTTTGCCTAAAGCCTTATGGATGTAGGTGGCAGAACCAGGATTCGAGCCCAGGATCATGTGGCACTAACCCACGTGTACCAAGGCCAGAAGGAGTGGTTTAGCGCCCCTGACACCCTCTCTGCTGTCTGTGCAGCCCCGGTGGGGGTGGGCAGTGCAGGGCCGGCTACTTACTGATACACTTAAGGTTGGGAATTGTCCAGTGGGTGGTGTTTGTTGTGTTGTTGAACACGCATTCAGTCAAGCTGGACGTGCCGGCTTTCCGCTTGAAGCCAGTGTTACAGACATATCGCTCCCTGGAGTGCACAGCGTAGCTCTTGACACGGATGTCTGCGTGTTCCACCGATGTGGGTGCAGGGCAGGTCATGCCTGCAAAGGGGCAAGGGCAGGGTGGGAGGGTAAAAAGACTGCTGCCATGAAGAGCTGTTCTCCGGGGACGTGTAGGCAGTGGTCAGTGACCTGGGGGCTGGGCCCGGCATATCCTAGTGGCCTTTTAGCGCAACCCCCAAGTTCTGTGTTTGGGAAGCCTCGCCCGTGGTGCCGGCCAGCACAACTAGAGATGGCGATGAAATCCGTGCCCTCCGCTCTGGACCGTGCCTCTCCGCTCTGGACCAAGCCTCTGTCTCTGGTTGGACAGCAACACCCTCTAGACGTGGCTACCTGCATGCTCACCCCACAGGCCTTCTGTCCATCTGAGCCAGCACCATCTCTAGAAATGTACCTTCAACTGCATCGCTCATCCTGCCCCCTGCTCTTACAATAAAAACGGAAATTTTTAAGATGTCTTAAGGCCCTGCCAGCCCCTCCAGCTTCCTGCCAGGCTCAAGCTCCCCTGCACCACTCCCTGTGCTGCCCACCCTCTCCCCATGCACAAGCCACCCGCAAGCTCACGGCACCTCCTGGTCACCCCCAGGAGACCAGGGCCCGAGACTCCACTCTCTCCCTGTGTGGCATCTTCCGCGGTTAGTAGCTAAGACGTTGAGATTAGGTAACTAACATGTGTCTCACGGCTGCGTCTGAGCCATCAAAGAGTAGGGGCCAAGTTTGTCTGGCTGACACTACAGGCTGTCCCGGACAGCACCCCTCACGTCACGTATAAGAGAAACGGGAAGTGTAGCTAAATGGATTCCTTACAAACTTTTATAAAATATTCCCTATGTGCTGGTCACCTCTTTGTAAAATTTTGTAAGGAATATTTTGCAAATGAAGATTTAGCTACAGTTTCCAATTGTCCCACTGTAGGGGCCATGTTTGGGACGCCTCAAGCCTTGCACAGTGTGTGGGCATGGCAGGTGCTCAGGACACACAGGCTGCAGGAACAAATGGGTGGATGGTTGGAAGCTTCCTCAACCGCTGGGAGTCTGGCTTCTCCTTTAAGTGAGTTCGATGTAGTTTATTTCTACACATGCAGCTGGCTTATCAGGTGATTCTCACTTTTCCAGAAGAAACCAGAAGCAAGGTCAATTGCCCCAGATGGGTCTCTTTTTGTGATAGCTGGAACTAGATGCAGACTCTAAACTTTTGCTAAAAAACCTGGAGAGGATGCACGAGCTCTGCGTTGTGGAAACGCGTTTTACAGGTTAATACACCTATCAGTGGGTTTTGACCTAAGAAGAAAAGGAGGGAGTGAAACTTCGACCATTTCCATTCAGGGGCACCATGCAACAACACAACTTGTGAAGGAAAAAAAAAAAAAAAAAAGACAAGTTGAATTTTCCCCCACTAGACAAAAATGACTCAGATTGCTCCTGCTGATCTTACACTCAACATGAAATGGGAAGGATCCCAAGGACACTCTTTCCAAGTTTCCCTAACAGTTAAAATGACACCATTTGGCACCAGTTCTACAGATTGAGGTTCTACATGTATAAAGAAACCCCCGAAAAGTCTTTAGTTCCTAAAAGGTGAGGAGCCTACTAATGTTTCACTCCATCACAAGCCTTCAAGCCAATGCAGTTGGTCCATCTTTGCCTAGGATGAGATCCTGGCCAATGCTGGGAAGGTTCTACTGCAGCTAAAATGACAAGAAAAGGCTTTTCTTTAGGCACTTGAAATAACAGGATGACTATTTTTTCCTTTTAACCTATTTTCCCTATTAATCCACTCCACTGTTGGGTTTTCTTGTGCACAGGAGATGAGCAGGACCTGGTTTGGTCAGGGAGAGGGTTCAGTGTGGCCTGTTCTGGAGGGAAATCCCGGTGGCTGCAAGGACGTGTCCAGGACCCCATGATTCATGCGTGTGTTTTTGGTGTGTGGATTACAGGGCAGAGGCTAGGGTCACCAAGGCAGCTGCAGAATGTAAAAGTCAATGGCCTGCCCACAGCTGCAGGGCGGATGGATCTGTGGGTTTAGGAAACTCTGGGAAGTCCCTGCTCAGTGGCCAGCACACCAGCAGGTGAAAAGGCCTGAGCCCAGACCAGGCGCTGAGTGAAGCCATCTTTCTGCCACCGAGAATGGTAGACTAAGGGGAAGACCAGATATAATGGCAGTCACAGGCTGGAGGAGGAAGGCCCCTCACTGCCTCTATACCAAGGGTCAGCAAACCATGGCCCATGGGCCCATCCATCCAGCCCGCCACTGATTTTTGTAAATTTTTTTGTGTGAGACTCTGTCACCCTGGGTAGAGTGCCATGCTGTCATAGTACATAGCAACCTCAGACTCTTGAGCTCAAGTGATTCTCTTGCCTCAGCCTCCCGAGTAGCTGGAACTACAGGCGCCCACCACAGCACCCGGCTAGGTTTTTAGAGGGTCTCTCTCTTGCTCAGTCTAGTCTCAAACTTGTGAGCTCAAGCCATCCACCTGCGCTGTGCTACCAGAGTGCTAGGTTTACAGGTATGAGCCACCGTGCCTGGTCCCACCACTTATTTTTGTAAACAAAGTTTCTGGAACGCAGCCTCACTCATTCATTTATGTCAATGGTGCTGTCACGTTGCAGTGGCAGAGGTGTGTGGCAGCAGAGACCTCATTGCCCTCAAAGTCTAAAATACTTATGATCTGCCCACCCCTGCTCTGTGAAGCCTTTAAACACACTGTCCCTCTTGTCAGTGAGACCAATTGCCCTGTTCATCGGCACTGGACCTGTAAACCTAGCACTCTGGTAGCCCAGCGCAGGTGGATGGCTTGAGCTCACAAGTTTGAGACCAGACTGAGCAAGAGAGAGACCCTCTAAAAACCTAGCCAGGCGCTGTGGTGGACCTGGTGCCAGTACACAGGGTAGCTGAGGTTAACAAAGGTCATCTAGCCCATATGAAAACAAAAACCTTTCTGCATGGCGAAACCCATGAGAACAACGGCAAAGGATCAAATAGAAATAAATGGCATCTCGTATCATCTAGGGCAAATTCCTCTCTATGTCAAAAGCTCTTGAAAATCAATGAAAAGTCCCCGAATCCCAGGGGAAAACAAGAACAAGATATAAACAGGCAGTTCACAGAAAAGTAAATACAAATGGCTCGTAAGTGTAGAAAACGATGCTCGAGCACATCGGTAACAGAAGAAATGTAAAATAAAGTTGCGTAAGACAGCACATTCAGCTGCCAAGTTGAAAAAGAACTGAAAGTTGAACCACATTCCTTCTAGGTCAAAAGGCACTTTCACATCGCCAAGACACCACTAGTGGGGTGTATGTTTCACTCTCTCTGGAGATTACAGCCTCAGCAATTTATCTCAAAGGTCTATCTGCATACCTGGGAAACACTGTTATCATACTCTGTGCCCTTCAACCCAGCAATTCCACCTCTGAGAGTTTATCTCACAGAGACACCAGTGTATTTGTGCAGTGTGTACACAGGTATTGATTATAACAGCCGGCTTCTATAAATAATCCCCCAGGTCATCTGCAGAAGACTAAGTTATGGTGTAGACACACCATGCCAGACAACCCGGCGTTCCACCAGAGACTTAAAAAGCTCTCTGTGCTATAGCCCAACAATAGCAAAAGACTATGGGGAAAGGGCCAAGGAAGAGGAAGGGAGGGGGGAGGTTAGGGTGGAGGGAGGGTAATGGGTGGGGCCACATCTATGGTGCATCTTAGAATGGGTACAGGCGAAACTTACTAAATGCAGAATACAAACGCCTACATACAGTAACTAAGAAAATGCCATGAAGGCTACGCTGAACAGTTTGATGGGAATACTTCAGATTGTATATGAAAGCAGCACATTGTACCCCTTGATTGGACTAATGTA